>PVIR01010450.1:0-50000 GCA_004026965.1 Petromus typicus | reverse complement strand
CGGCACCTGACTTGCAAGCGCAAGGACCTGGGTTTGATCCCCGGTAACCACATAACAATACTGGGCATGGAGACTCACCCCAGAAGCAACCAGTACCACATACCACAGGTGTGGTGGCTCATGCCTGTCATCCCAGCACTCGGGAGGCAGAGGCAGGAGGATTGCTGTGATGTGAGTTTGAGGCTGAGCTCAGGGCCAGCCTGAACTACAAAGCGAAACCTTATCTCAAAAAAAAAAAAAAAAAAAAAAAAAAAAAAAAAAAAAAAAAAAAAAAAAAAAAAAAGAAAAAAGAAAAAAGAAATATGCACCATATAAAGCTGTTGAAAACAAGGACTATGATGGAAAGAGGTATATATTAAGCTCAAATTTCAGAAAAAAAAAAGAGTATGTGGCAGAAAATTTCTTACCTTTTCATCACAGTGTATATCCTCCATATATATTTTTTAAAAACTTTAAACAGTAACCATCAGTTTTAATATCTACATTTAGAGAAAATATACAGTGAAATCTATTTATTGTTACATAAGTGTAAAAATAAAAATATTAACATAAGAATTAAAATGTTGCAATGTAAGAGATAAATGATTGGCAAATTTTTCCAACATAAAACTGATAACCAACATAGATTCACCCAGTACTGAGTACATGCTGCACAGAATTATTTTATCTTAAATGAAAAGTCTCTATCCAAGTGATATAAAAGATATTTAATTTCTACTTCAAAAAATATTAACTTGTGTGCCGTTGATACCAGGTCCCCAGCCCACCCTCGCCCACCTCTTTCCTTGGATAGTGCCAGGCCTCCGTCCACGCCCTGCGCTATCATGCTTTTTATACCTCCTGTCTTGAGTAAGTCACCAAAGGTGTATCTTTTCCATAATTCCATGTACTTCAATCAGCATAACACCTCATTGAAATTCTCTTCTAAATTTTCTGCCTTTGAAAGGCATCCCTATCAATATAAAAGTCAAAATGGGTATTGGCTTCCCCTTCTCAAAAGAGATTAAATGCCACCTAATAATCAGCTGAAATGGAAAAGAATAAAGCCAGCAATCTAAAGCAATTTAGGATTTCCATTCATTCATGCAAAGCAAAAGCAGAATCTGATATTAAAAATGATAGAAATGTAAAACACATCTGTTCACCTACAGATGTATGATTATTCTGTCACATCCTAAGCACTGTACTGAACTCAAAAAAAAAAAAAAAAACTAGTAGTCAGCTTCCTGCTTTATCTTTCACTTAGTCACGGGGCACTTTCTTAGGGCGTGCCGTCGATTGGAGAATTTTCCCAGAAATATTGAAGGTGTATGTGTATAAGAGTGGATAAGGGAGGTATTAATTCATGGTAGGACTTTCTCTATAGAACTTGATTAAACAGAATGTGGTATTGGAGAAGTCGATGGTCCCATTTAACTTGTTTTGCTATTTCTTTGGTTCTCTCTTTTACAGTCTCTTTCACTCAAGTATTTATTTCACAAACCTTGTCATCATTCAATTTAGTTGTTTCAAACAGAGTAAAACACTAGGGGATTGAAAATGGGTACCCGGGTAGTTAAAGCTGACTTTTAGCTTGGGTTTCTGCCTCTATCATACCATCTCTCTAGGGTCCTTTGAAGCTGAGATTATCTAAAGTGGATAATAGCACAAAAAAACTAGAGGGAGGAGAAAGGAAAGAGCCTAACACTCAGCAAGCGTGTAAGAAATGAAGGCTGTGTGAGATGAGTATATATTTTCATGGGTATGTGTGTTCATCTTTCATCAGTTATAAAAGAAGCATTTCCTGAGTGCTGTGATGATCTTGTTTTTCACATGGTTGAATCTTCTGATAGTCACTTATTTTCTTTAATTTTAAGACATTAGAACCATAGTGTTAATAATTGGAAGTAATCGTTGCCAAAAGTAATTCTTGGCAGGACTTTCTACGATGACGGAGAATCACTAACATCTATTCAACAGTAACTATTTGGTTTTACTAACTAATCAGTGAAGTGACCTCAAACACATTTCATAAGAAACATAAGGTAGCAACTAAAAGTAAGAACAAAGGAGGGTCTTTCTTTGTATTTCTAACTTCTTCACACTCTCCTCCCCACCTAAATCGAAAAAGAAAGCAAACTGTAACATTTTTGTAGTCCTCACAAGTGCGATGCCTGGAGAGTTGAAGCCCTTGTGCCATGACCATTTTCATGCTCTTCTTGTGACTCTTCTGCCCCAGACCCTACCAGGGATGTCTCTTGGAAGCCACTTGGCTAGTAACTGCTCTGCTTCTTCAGTCTGTCCCTCTCAGCCCCTGACTGGAGAGCGTTCCAAGGCCACTCTTGTGTATGTTACTGTTAAATTCCCCAAAGATGTTTAAGGCCTTACAATAGGACTGTCTGTGAAGTAGCTCATAGTCTATAAGAAGGCACATAAAATTGGAATGCAGTGTGACAAGAATAATTAGAAGGTTATATACGGTTTAAAAAATACTTGAGGTCAATATAAGAAGCCAGAAAAGTTTCAAAGAAATTATCACTAAGTCTCAGTTTTGAAGAATAAATAAATATTCAACAGGTCAGGAACTGCCAATTTATTTTTTTTTTAAGGTTTTTTGAGACAGGGTCTCGCTTTGTGGTTCAGGCTGGCCCTGAGCTCAGCCTCCAACTCACATTACAGCAGTCTTCCTGCTTCTGCCTCCCAACTGCTGGGATTACAGGCATGAGCCAACACGCCTGGCACTGGTATGTGGTATTGGTTGCTGCTGGGGTGAGTCTCCACACCCAGTATTGTTATGTGGTTACTGGGGATCTAACATGGGTCCTTGCGCTTGCAAGACAGGCACCTAAACCACTGAGCTATATCCCCGGCCCAGGAAGTGCCCATTAAAAAAAAAACCAGAAAATACAGAATAAAAGATCCATAACTTATAATGGGGTTATGGCCCAGTAAATTTATCTTTACTTTAAAATACTGTAAGTCAGAGATGTGTTTGTTTTACTTAACCTACCAAGCATCACAGCTTAGGTGAACCTACTTTGAAGGTACTCAGGACACTTACTCTAGTGTTGGACAAAATCACCCAGCACAAAGCCTATTTTATGCTACATGACCATCCCTGTGGCATGACTCACAGGGAATTGGAGTGTGGGGCTATGGCTCCGTGTCACTAGAGATAATCATTTGTGCCTAGGAAAATTCAAATTTCGAGGTAGCTTCTATTGAAAGCAAATCACTATTGCACAATTATTAAGGTGAAAATAATCATTAAGCTGAGACATGGAAGACAGGCCACATCTATAACTAGTCAAATAATTGAATCAAAGGTGCTTGGATGTTTAAGATTTTTCATTTTCATTATACTATCCTAAATGAAAACGAAATACCAATTAAACTGGTATACACAAATGATTCTAAGAAATATTATGCCTTCAAAATCTGTAAAAAAAAAATTTAACAATTTAGATTTTCAAGGAATTTAAAAAGTGGTAAAATACTGAAAATAGTTTAATCAAAATGGATATCAGGTATTAGAAATTGCTTTTCAGTTAGTTAAAGTAAGATGATGACTTAAATTTGCTAAGTGATTGATAGACACTAGTGGTGAAAAATATCTTCTCTGTGGAAATGACATTTAAGCAGAGATCAGGGTGATCAGAGATGTGAAGATGAAATAAACATCCCACGTACTAATAGTGTCTCACGTTGCTAATGTCTCAGGAAATAAGCGTCTCACTGTGAGAGACAGAAGACGTTCGGTGTCACCAGAGAAGATGAGGTGGGAAAGAGAAGTGTTGCCAGATGAAATCAGAATGTGAGCAAGATCCAGATGTTACATGATGTTTGCTTTTCTCAGACACTTTAGGTTTATTTCGAGAGTTAAGAGAAAGTGCTAAAAGGTTTTAAGATATGGAGACTATGAGTCATTTTATCTTTTAAGAAGATAAGCCCCGCACATATGGATTTAGTTAAGAGTAAAAAATAAGAATCTTGCTGGGAAATTATAGCAGTATTGCATGTGGCTCTGGACTAAGATGCTGATGGTCAGATAGAGAAAAATAAATAGGTCTTAGCTGCTTTTTGATATCAGAGTTGACAAAAGTGGCTGATAGATTGGAAGATAAATAAAATAATATGAAAGTTGAAGGCTAAATTCCAAGATTTTCATCCGAACAACTAGATGTGACAGTGATATTATTGAAATGGGAAAGACTGCAGAAAGAAAAGGCCTAAAAGAAAATGCAATGTTGGCCACACAAAACATGAGACGCTTCTGACTCTTTCAAAGGAAAACCCAGGGTAAGAGACCAGAATTGCTAGCACAGGATTTCAAAGTGGCAGAGGCTGGAAATAGAATGTGGGCCATCGTGGCAATCACAGAGGTTATTTGAAACTAGAAGTAAGTGTGATTATCTAAGAAAAGTTAGTAAATAGAGAAATGAAAAAACTCAATTGATAGATTTAGAGATCTCCAACCTTACAGATCAAAAAATGCTGAGAATGTACATAGCCAGGCAGCTCAGAGAAAAACTAGTAGCTATGACAAACAGTATAAGAAGTGATTTAGGAAATCAGGAGCCATCGGAGTTGAGAAAACCTGAGAAACTAAGTAGGAAAGTATAGAGAAGCTTAGCATTCAGGTCCAAACTTGCAACCTCCCTTGGATATGAGTAAAAGCAGAAGGGCCTCACATAGCCTAACTGCAGGCTGCTCCCCACCACCCACACACACACACCCCTCCAGGGACAAGGAGTCCTAAGAGATCAGGCATCATTACCAATGGAACCGGAACAGCTCCTCTTTGTCTCTGAGCATGGTGCATCTCCTCCCAAACTTACTCAAACGCCCGTCCCAGCCTTTGATGGGACTGAAGTCACTATGCACTCTTTAGTGAGAGCCTGCATTCCTCGGTCACCATTGTTCATTCTGATCCCCACACCTAACCTTAGGTCAGTGCTGGTCAGAACAAAGACTCGGGAAGGGGAGGGGTCACCAGCTTCGAGACACAAGGTTCCTCACAGGAAAGAGTATGGACTTCCATCCAATAAGCAGGAAGCTGAAACACAGTGGAGATGGTTACACATGTGCTGCATTCACAGATTTGCCAGGAGAAAGTCGGGTCTCTGCGCTCGGTGGACTGTGCAGCCACGTTCTTCTGCTCTAGGACAGATGTGGGGAAAAGGATGGGCTCAACAAAGGTTCGAGATTTTTCTGGAAGGAGAGTCAAGAATTTTTGTATGAGGCTGAAATATTTATTGTCTTGAGGGGAAAATAAATTTTGATTACTAAGATAATAAAAAATCGAAATTAACCCAAAATGCTATAAATTTTTCGGTGAGATAATCAAGATGACCAGATCTTTTGTTTTTAATTATGGCATTTGGCTTTTGTCACTGACTTTAAAATTAAGAAAAGAGCTTAGAGAAGCTTCTGAATGCAGGATGTTGGGTTTGTACTACATTATTGAGTTTAATGGTATTCTGTTTTATTCGTGTGTGTGTGTGTGTGTGTGTGTGTGTGTGTGTGCGCGCGCGCGCCTGCGCGCGCGCTGGGGATCGAACTCAGGACCTTGCACTTGCAAGGTAGGTGCAGAGCCACTGAGCTAACCCCCAGCTCTTTAATGCTATTCCTAAAATTAAATGCATACATAGTCATCCTTATCAATACTTAGATTTTATATCATTAAGTAAGAGGCATAGCTCCACATGAAAGGGGTAATAGTATAAAATGGGTTAGTACTAAACAAGCCAAGGAGACCAAAACTATGGAAAATTTCACAAAGGAGTAACACTCACACTTCCAGTTTGTGTTCAAGTGAATTTACTGCTCCCCAAATACCATAGTCAACACTCCTGGGAAGCAACATTTCTGAAAATACACATTTTGGTAACTCTTTTTTATTTCTTTGAGACAGGGTCTCACTTTTTGTAGGTCAGACTGGCCCTGAGCTCAGCCTTGAACTCACAGCAATCCTCCTGCCTCTGCCTCCCAAGTGCTGGGATTATAGGCATGAGCTACCACCCCCGTCACTGTGCTATGCGGTACTGATTCCTGGTGGGTGTGTCTCCATACCCAGCATTGTTATGTGTGGTTACCAGGGATCAACACTGGCCCTTGCACTTGCAAAGCAGGAGCCAGAACCATTGAGCTAAATCCCCAGCCCACATTTTAGTAACTCTTGAAAATCTGGACTAGCCACATTTTACTGCTGTCCTCTAGCTAACTGAAAGCATGAGTTGGATGCTTCAATTCATATCCAAATTAGCTTTCAAAGTATGAGATAATATATATAATGCTTTAGAATAGTGCATGGCATTTAGTAAATGAGTGATTAGTGTTAATTATTACTTTAATATTGTCAGCAGCGTTTGTCAAATGTAAGGATGATGAAAACGAGGGTATGAAATGTCCATCCATCATCTTGAAGGTGTTTTTATTGTTTTTGTGAGGAGACAGTAATAATTCCTCTCCTCAGTTCATTTCCTTTTGGCTTCTGAGCCTGTGATTAGAATATTACTGTAACCCCAAGAAGATAACCCTGACCATCTTAATATAACAAGTGTTAGGGATTCCATTCAGTCCCTTTCCTGTCAGGCTTCATTTGTCCCAAATACGTGTCTCTATATGTGGATAATAAAAATTTTTGAACGCAGGCTAAGCGTCACTCATGTGCTGTATACTATGTTCACAAATCACAAAAGTGAATAATTCTCTTTTTGTTTTTATGGCACTCTTTATTCATACTAGGCAATTACACTACCACTGAGCTGCATTCCCAGCCCTTGAATAACTCTTCCATAAGACACTTTGGCAAAATTTTAAATGTTTGCACCATGCTGGAAATAGCAATTCTAGAACCAGGTTTATTCAAACTTATCTCCATAGATATCATTTAGATAACTACAAAAAAATGAAAGATTATAAATGTCCACTGAATGCTATAGTTAAAGAAACAATGTCAATAATATAGTGAAGGTGTAAATGAGGTCCAGAATGTAGGATAAATGTTATGAAATAGGGATAAAATGCTCAAAGGGAAAGAGGGGAAGGGGAAAGTAAAGAAGGTAAAGAAAAAGTTTGATATTAAAAACAAAAATGGGGGCTGGGGATGTAGCTCAGTAGTTACAACACCTGTCTTGCAAGCACAAGGGCCCGGGATCAATCCCCAGGTAACTACATACAATACTGGGTGTGGAGACTCAGGCAGAGGCAGAGGCAGGAGGATTGCTGTGATCTGAGTTTGAGGCTGAGCTCGGGGCCAGCCTGAACTACAAAGCGAGACCCTGTCTCAAAAAAGAAAGAAAGAAAGAAAAGAAAACTTATGTATGTAGAATGTGGACTGATAGGGAGGGCAGAAGAATGGGAAAAAATGAGACTCAAGATACATCATGTATGGGCCAGGGATTTAGCTCAGTGGTTCCGGCACCTGCCTTGCAAGTGCAATGGCCAGGGTTTGATCCCTAGTAACCACACACAGGAATGCTGGGTGTGAAGACTCACACCCACCACTAATCAGAATCACATACCACAGTGACAGGTATGGTGGTTTATGCCTTTAATCCCAGCCTTGGAAGACAGTGGCAGGAGGATTGCTGTGAGTTCAAGGCTGAGCTCAGGGCCAGCCTGAACTACAAAAGAAAGACCCTGTCTCAAAAAAAAATAAATACATCATGTACAGATACTAATTCTCAATGTTGACTGTGGTTATGGTATATATTTAAGATATACCAGTAAATTCAATAAGACAAAAATTTAAATAATATGAATTTATCAATTTAAAAATACTGCATAATAATATCTAGAAAGTCACAGGATTCTGCATATATTAAGAAATATAACCATCTCAGATTGAACAGCCTTAATCTGAAAATCCAGAGTATTCCAAAATCTGGAACTCTTTGAGCATCAATATGACACAACATGTGGAAAATTCCATGGCTGACCTCATGCCATCAATCAATGTCAGATACTGACACACTACAAATATTGCATACAGTTGTTGAGCCTGTTACATAAGGTTTGTATGAAACAAATATATATTTGTTTAGATTTGGGTCTCATCCCAAAGATATCTCTTTATATGTACACAAATATTCCAAATCTTAAAAATAATTCAAAATATGAAACATTACTGGTACAAAGTATCTCAGATAAAGGATACTCAATCTGCATTACCAAAATCTGACTCTATTTTTCAGTAAAATGTTAAAGAAAGAAGCACTGATAAATGATATACACTCAAGTCATGCATTTTATGTCAAATAGTGGTATTGAAGGCAATTTCTGTTTTTTTTCCTCTTACCTATCTATATTTCCTGACCTTTATAAATGGTATCTTTGCATTCACTTAGAAAATACAAAGATTATTTCCTTGCTAAAATGTAACAAAGTGATGCATAAGCAGACTTACTTCTGAAAACATTAAAGCTTATTTTATTACTTCCATGCACACTAATAGGTATTCAAAAGCAAGAGAAATAAAATAAAACTAAATATATTTAATAAAAATACATAATTTAGTTAAATATTTAAGACATTTTAGGTCAAGAATGTAAAGGGTTTTATAGTAATTTTAAATACAATAGACAGTTTTATAGGTCTGGTGCCATTATTATCACCATAACTAGCATTCATTGAGTCATTTCTCTGGGGATCTAGAGGTATTTCTCAAAATTGGGCACATCTGGAATTAAAATTTACTTTTGCAGGGTTCAAGAGGATGACATATGAAAATCTAACTGCAGACAATTCCATAATATCTGGTCTGTTGAAAGAGTCAGTGTAGTTTCCAGGACAGTTGGCATATTAAGTAGTGTCAAAAGTAAATGTCTGGATTATAAAGCATAAACCCCAACAGCTGCACTGGGAATAGATCATGCAAAAGATCTACAACCACTAGGGACCTCCTGCAAACACAGCCAACAGCAGATGCACCCACATCCCCAACACCACTGTCCTCAAAATGCAACACCTGACTAGGTGCAAAGAAAAATTTAAGACATGTCATCTGAAAGCCAGGGTAAATAGTATGCCAGAAAAAAGAAAAATCAGACCAAACACAGGAGAAATTAAAAATTTATTAGAGGCTTCCAAATCATTTATTCAACAAATAGCTTCATTCTGAAAATATACATTTGTATACTATAATTACTGGGAATTATAATTATTATAAATTGCTGTGTGACCTTTTAGAGTCATAATATATTCTTTTCAAAGTAAGAACTTTTTGTTTAAATTACTTAGCAGTTTAATTAAATCTCTCCAATTTATAATTAAGAATAATTTCTACACTTTTCAAAATAAGAATAAAAAAATTTCTGAACTTTCCATAAGAAATTTATGATGGGGGCGGGGAGTTAGCTCAGTGGTTATGGCGCCTGTCTTGCGAGCTCAAGGACCCAGGTTCAATCCCCAGTAACCACATACAATACTGGGCACGGAGACTCTCACCCAGTAGCAACCAGTACCACATACCACAGTGCCGAGCATGGTGGCTCATGCCTGTAATCCCAGCACTCAGCAGGCAGAGGCAGGAGGATTGCTGTGATGTGAGTTGGAGGCTGAGCTCAGGGCCAGCCTGAGCCACAAAGTGAGACCCTGTCTCAAAAAATACCTAAAAAAAAAAGAAAGAAAGAAATTTATGATGATACATATTTGTTAACTATAGAAGGTCTGTAGTCAAACTTTGTGGGGTAAAATTCCAACTCTACTAATCACTATCATTTGTCTCTTGTTAAACTTTAATATCTCTGTGCTTCACATCCTTTATCTAAAAAATGAGTGTAATTGTCAATCAAAATAACTACTCATGAAAATACATAAAGATTAAGTAGCTCTGTGCACATGGAAGATCTTTGGAAATGCTTGACATTTAATAATTGCTCAACAAATGTTTATTATTTATATTCTATAATATAGAGACACAATAAAACATAATATTTATTTTTAGTTCCTACCTTGAATAATTTTCTTTGAAGGTTTATCACTTTATATTTAGTGGAGGACTTTAGATATGTTCACTCATAGTCTTCTTCTGTTTTATCCTTTTCTCTCGATTCCAATAAAACACCAAATTCATGCTTTTCTAACCTCTATGTAACTAAGCATGGGGAAATGAAATTTTGTTAATTGATAGATCCAATATTCAAAACAACTTTGATAAACTAAACTGTGTCATGATTGTATACAACACAGATAAATACAATACCCCACATCAGTGATCACAAACATCAAACATATAAACCCAAGACAATGGAGACCTAGGTCTAAAAGTTTAGACTCCAGGGAGTCTTCCAGTCATGCTCTTAAAAATATATATCTTTACTGGTACATTATGAATACATATCATCATCGCATTCAACATTGAGAGTTTGTACCAGAATGACATGACTTAATTCGCATTTTTTCCCTTTTCCCCCTGTCCTGCATCCCCCCACCCCCTATATACACAATCTTTGTTTTCTTGAGGGGAAAATGAATGTGGTAACAATTTCCTGTCAGTTTTTAAAGCATAGGAAGCTAAGCATAGTGGTGCACACCAGCAATCCTACAACTCGGCAAAGTTCACAGGTTCCAACCCAACCTAGACAATTCTGTCTTCAGAAAGACAAAAGAGCTGAAGTTGTAGCATATAGCTTGGTGGGAAGATCCTGAGTTCAGCCTCCAGAACTAAAAAGAAAGAAACACAGATAGGACCTCAATAAAATAATAGTTCCAGCAAAAGTGTTTGCAGTCGTTTCATTCACACAGGACTATTGATTTATAAACTCAATTCGTTTGCAAGAGCTAGTTGTGACTCAAGTTGGTCAAGCTCCACGACACAGCCTTCAAAGTCTCTCTCCCATATAATTTTAGGCCTCACGCTCTAAAACTCCATATTTCTGTAGGATAACCCTCCATAGCATGTTTGGAAATATGTTTTTCGCATCTGGTTTGGAAAGAACAAATGTACAGAAGCATGCGCGTATGTTTCTAGAGAAAGTTACACAAACCGACGTTTGTATTAAAGTCCTAGAGCACGGTAGAGGGCAGGGCTGTGTCGGCCTGAAGCTGGAACGCTCCCTGACAGCCCCTGAGAGACGCCTCAGCTCCTCTTGTTCAGCCCTGCAAACCCCGAAAGCTTCCCCTGAGTCGTGCGGCCGCTAAGAGAGCCCCAAGCTGCGGTACTCCTTCGCGTTGATGAGAGCACAGGCGAAGGTTTCTATACACCTTATCCCTCCGTATCACTTCATAATTTCATAGTTTTCTGAAGCAACAAAAAATATAAATACAATACACAAAGTCGCAGTCAGTACAAAGGAGAGTAATTTGAGGGGCTTACATGCGTCAGTGAGCCAACTGAAAAAAACAGGGTGTAGGGTTAAGTAATGAGGGGAAAAAGAATGTGATAGCAATGAAAAAAAATAAGGAAACAAAGCTTATGTATATAGGAGGTGGGGTTGCAGGCTTGGTGGGGAAAGGGAGAAAAAAATGAGAATAAAGTCATGTCATATTCTTATACAAACTCTCAAAGTTGAATGAGATGATGATGTGTATATATAATGTAAAACAAAGACTTGAATTTTTAAAAAAGAGAAAAAGTAGAGATTGAGGGGTGCTCTGTCTAGAGGAGCCTATTCCAGAGGACAGATGGAGAGAATATATGTGTTATTTAAGTGTCTGCAAAAGTTAACGCTTCCAGCACTTTGGCAACACCCCCAGGCTTCTGACAAGTGACAGGAACACTTTATCCCGAATACTCGGCAGGATCTGAGACCCGGACACTGAACTCATCTGGAGGTAGAGTAGTCTCTTCGCAGTGAGTCAGACCAGCAAAGCGAGCTGCGAGAAGCTCCACACACGCAGCCAGAGCCCGGACACAGCCCGGGCCCCGAGGCTCCTGTTAATTAGGCCGCGTTTTCTTATCACTCACGGCGCTCTTTGGGGGGATGATTTGGTTTAATGATTCTTGACAGTTATCCAGCAGACTGAGCTTTTTCACAGCAATAAAAAATAACAACCTCTCCCCGTGACAGCAGAGAAAGTGTGTTCAGTGTTGTCAGGTAGATGAACGGTTGCGGCTCTGCTCCCTGCTAGCTCACAGCACAACAGGCGAAACATCAAGAATAATGACTTGAAACGGCATGGAAGTGATTCTCAGGGCGCTCAGGCTCGTCTGCTTCCACCTTGACAGCCTCTAGTATCTTGTGCTGCCGCACGCAGCACAGGAGCTCTCAAAACTGCCCTCTGCGCAGTACCTGAGTCTGCGCAGAACCACGGGATGGAAGCGACCATCCCAACCTTGGGCTTTGAAGACAGCTTCCCAGGAAGTGGCCCCTTGGGTATTTGCGTGGAGGCTGGTGCTAGCGGAAGGCACTGCAGAGAGTGGGGGAAACCCCAGCCGAAATCCGGGTTTGGGATGAGCACAGAGCTGCTGAGGTCAGGACACAACATGTGAATAATGGCACAAGCAGCTCTCCAGAGGAGTCCGAGGCAGAAAAAGGGATTAATGACCTTGGAGACTTGTTTTCTTTCTGCTCTTTTCCTGAAATACCAAATGATGGAGCTAGTTATCAATCAAAAGAGTGAAATACATCAGTGGATGGATTCACTTTGCTACAGTGACAGCCAGCTCCACTTTTGAATACTCTTTGAAAACAATTTTTACTGTGCATGGCTGGGGAAAGCCAACAAATAATAAACCTGTCGCACTAGTCACCAAATGCTCGTAAATACAAAAGCCGGCCTCGCAGCTGCAAAGGGAGCCCATTCCGAAGTTGGAGAAACTGTTACTGCTTAATCATTGCATCTGATATTAATTCTCATTCCCTGCTGAATTTCGGAGACTCTTCTCTTCAGGACTCTAGCAGAGAGGCCTCCTGTTACCCTGTTGCCACTGGTTTCGAGTGAAGGTACAGCTTTTGGAAAGAAGTATCCTTCGAGGTCTGTTTTCCCAACGGTCTACAGTTACACTGCAATGAGTTCAGCCTTTCACTTACTTCAAAAACCTAGCTGGATAATGCTTATTATGTATTTTGTTGGTAACATTTCAAAGGCATTAGAAATCAATTTAATGGAAACCATCAGCCCCTCAGGTCTGGGCTCCAGTGTCCTGTGGGACCACATGGGGCCGCCTGTGCCTCCTCATGCTATCCTGTGGTGGCACCTCCCCGAAGGTGTCCCCACACATCCAGTTTGTGTCTGCTTCTCTGCTTTCCTCTGGAATGATCAAACAAGCACTTGGGCTGGGGAACAGCAACCTTCACACAAACTCTGGCTTAGGAGAAGTTAGAGCCAAGCCAGAAAGCACTATGCTGAGGGAATGTTCCCAGCAGAGCTGCAGTGGGATTCGAAGGAATGATCTTTTTGACCAGATTCTTCAAAGGAGGACAAGAAAGCTGCCTGCCAGATACTTCTTGTCACTATGAACAAGAACACGTTGCTTCAACTAAGAAAGACGCTGTTTCTGATTAAAGTAAAGCTTCTGGGTTTTCAGGAGTTTCTCAGCTCCTGAGCTAAGGAGGCATGTAACACGTTTTGGTGTTGAAACTAGCAAGTAATTGCATCTGAAAGTGACAACTTTCAATGAAGGTCCCTCAGCAAAGTGTTTTGTAGCAGCAAGAACTGGTTTGTTAAGTTCTTTCCCACACCTGGACAGTATGGGTTTGCAGAGGCAGAGATGTTCCCTCCCACTCTTGTTCTGGGAAGCAAACACAGATCATCTCCAATGTTACCTGGAAATATTTTTCTCTTTTGAGCCTCCACTTGCAGGTTTTTTTTTGTTTTTGTTTTTGTTTTTGTTTTTTAGGTTTTTTTGAGACAGGGTCTCGCTTTGTGGTTCAGGCTGGCCCTGAGCTCAGCCTCCAACTCACAGCAATCCTCCTGCCTCTGCCTCCCTAGTGCTGGGATAACAGGCGTGAGCCATCACGCCCGGCACTGTGGTATGTGGTACTGGTTGCTGCTGGGCGTGAGTCTCCACACCCAGTATGGTATGTGGTAATCGGGGATCGAACCTGGGTCCTTGCACTTGCAAGACAGGCGCCAGAACCACTGAGCTAAATCCCCGCCCCCCACTTGCAGTTATTTTTAAAACAGCCTTCTTTTCTGAACCTCTGAGAGTCCAGTTTGCAATTTATTTATTATTGTGACTTAGCAGCCATGTCCAAAATGGAGAACTAGGTTAAATAATAAATGAATCACTCTCATGAAAGACAAAGAATTGAACTAGTGTTAAAGTCACTTCTCACTTGGTAACATATAACATGGCTTCACATCTAGAAAGCCTCTCCACAGAAACAGAGAGCTGGCCCATCAGGAGCCCACATGTCCTGATGCATCATGGGACCATTTTCAGTGAATGGTCCAACAAATGAATACACACCTCTAGCTAAGTCATATTAGCAACATCCATTACTGTAACAGAGAGAGTAGTGGTCTTTCTCCAGATAATTCTTGGAGACACTAGTTTAAATACATTTTTCACATACTTTCTCATTAGGAAAAAAGTAAAATATAGCTACATGCCAATTATACCAAAAATACACCCCTTTTAACAAGCCCTACATCAAAAATAATTTACTCAACTTCTATTATTTGGCTGACTTACTCAATTTCTGAAGAAAAAAAAAAACTGGATTCATCCTTGATCATTTTACATCTGACCAGTCTTAAACCTATTAACTCTACCTTCCAAACAGATCTATCACCTGGCAGATGTGCACTCTCTCTCCTAACTCTACCCAGTCATCCTTTGACAACAATCATTTTAGTAGTGTCCTCGCTTCATCTATCTGCCTTCCATTCAATCTGCCCTTTGCAGCCAGAGAGACCTTTGTAAAACACAAATCACATCCTCACAGTGCCCTGCTCAGGTGCCAAAATGGATCATAATAGGTTAGTAATTATTTTCTTTATTTAAGAAAAGCCAGGAAATAAATAATTTAAGACTTTATGAGTGTGTCATGTGATTTATGTTACAATCACTTAAATTTGCCTTACAGCATGAAAGCAGCCATTGGCAATGAATAAATTAGAGGGTACAGCTGTTTGAAAACAAAAATTTACTCACAAAACCAGGAAAAACTGTCTATGGGTCAAATAGAGATCCTCTGGTATATGAGAACAGACATGCTCTAACTGGTAGCCTGCTGTGCCAATATTTTCCCAGTTAATAATTTTACTTTATTGATAGTTATCTCCTAAATGTTCTGGAAATATATCAAATTCAGCCCCACCTGAGTGCTCTACATTTTTCATATGTCTTCTTAAAATACAGGACTTACATAATGCTATATAAAACATCACACTAAAACTTCATATTTTCAACAACAAAGATGCTTATCGTATTTCATGACTTCCTGGTGTCCTGGGTTCAGTGGGGTGACGTTCACCTGTGAAGGTGGGAGGCCTCCACCTGGGGGCTCAGCTGGGCAGAACCTCTGAGGGGGCTCACTCACCTGTGACCAGCTGGTGCTGGCTGGTATTACATCATACTGAAGCCAAGTTCCCCTCCACATGGTCTCCTCCTGTATGCTGAGCTTCCTACAGGACCATGGCTGAGTTTTAAGAGAAAGTGTTCCGGAAGGAGAAAAGCAGAACCCACCGGCTTGCTAGGTACCTTCTCTGGAACTTGCACTGCATCACTTCTCCTTCAGACTCCTGCAAGGCCAAGCACAGCACAGCCCAGTTACAAGGAGGAAATCTGCTTTGTTACAGGGGGAGGCATGCTGCAAACACTCACAGGCATCCTCAACCCACCATGATGTGAAGCGCTTCCATCTCTGGACTTTTTAGATCTTTTAATTCCCATTATCTCTTCAGAAAAGCCACTAGTTCTGACCACACCCATACCTCCACATTGTTTTTCTGTGTAGGAGATGTGCACCTTGCCGAGGATCCTATTTAACTTTCCTATTGCATAGAATATTTTATATTTTTATTAAATTTTTTGCATGTGTTCACTTTTTTTCTGTTCAGTCTCTGTTTTCTCACAAGTCTCTACAATAAGTCCTGACACAGAGAGTATGAGACGTGACATGTCCTCTGGGTGAGGGAGTGTTGATGGTGTGCAGTGTGCACACCCCCGACTGAGGACTGGAACCATCATCAGATATATTCCATTCTCAAAAACTTCATTCTGGAACTAAGAGCCTGTGGCTGATAGAATTCTCAACTCAAATAATGCAGAAGAACATCACAAAAATGCATAATTTGAAGCAAAAATTACAGTGATCAAAAACGAAACTGGAGAATTAGATGTTTACACAAGAGATAGTATGTCATGTCCCCTCCTCTGCAAGGACAGTTGCTTCCAGGAATCTATGGAGAGTGCACTTTGGAAACCATTTCAAAGTTCAGCAGCGAACAATGTCCACTGATGACTGTTTTCTGATGAAATTATTAATTGCTCAGCATTTGTCATTTGCACTGAAAATCTGAGGTGAAGAAATAAGAAGCACATCGATGAAAAATGGCTTTGAAAACTTTTAAAACACTAACTGCAACGTGTTTTTTTAATCTACTTGAATTCCCTACCATTTTCTCTGATGGTTATATGTCAACGGTACCATTGAGAGAAAACTAGTACCAAGGAGACATATTAGATCATGTTTGATGCATTCATTAACTCTTTAAACAAGTATACTTATGTAGGGAAGCTCATAAAGCAACAGAGAATGAAAATTCACGGCAATCTTTACTAAAATTTAGTTACTCTATCATTCATCTCTAATTTAAGAAACTGATATTTAGGAGTGGAAGCCATATATGTAGTCACTTTGTCTATGTGTTTTGACAAAAGATGGAATACGATGACATAATTTTTGTTTTTGTTATTTTGTTTTTATTGGGTTTTTTTTGAAACAGGGTCTCACTTTGTAGTTCAGGTGGGGCCTGAGCTCAGCCTTGAAACTCACAGCAGTCTTCCTGCCTCTGTTTCCCAAGTGCTGTGATTTCAGGTGTGAGCCACCACTCCTGACTCTGTGACACCCAGCATTGTTGTATGTGGTTACCAGGGATCCAACCCAGGTCTTTGCACTTACAAGGCAGGCACAGGAACCACTGAGCTGAATCCCTGGCCCAAGATGATGTAATTTTGAAAGTGTTGCTTACTTGCAGTACAGTCTTTTTCCCAGTGCCAACTTATGCCTTTAGTCACTCTTGCTGGAAGAAAAATTATCAATTATTATAATTATAACAATGTTCCTGATAGTTCTCAAATGATTCAGAAGGATCTTGGAAAACTTCACCTGGATCTTCCAAGAAAATGAAAATATGAGAAGAAAATAAGCGTGGTTAGAATACAGCATTAAGCAGAAAAATTAACTGTATAGGTTAAGAATACACAACAATGAAATGGATTCAAAAAAGACATCTCTCATGTAATAGTTGAGAGCTTAACAGGCTGTCATTTCTGTAATGATATGCAAGAATCTCAAATATTTCCATGTTATTGCTTCACTCACTATCTGAGTCTATTGCCTTCCTGAGCACACTCAACTTGGATCAGCGCCATACCTTCACATTCTTTTCCTGGATGGAGAGGATGTGTAGGAAATACCCAGCTTACCTTCATATACTTCATCTGGGATTCACAAGTATGTTTACCATTCACTTGTATGTCACCAATGTTTATTCTGTGGTTCACTCTGTAGTCTCTGTTTGGGTGGCCATGGGCTCCATAACAACTGAGTTTTACAGTATTAAAAAAGAAAATGACAGAATGAAGACTAGGGAACAATGAACAGCTGTAGGCATATTTGACTAGGCTTCTTAATCTTAAAAATAACAGATTGTGTCCAATTAATTTAGATGACATAGGAACTCCTTGATAAGTGAAGAATTGTTCTCTCAATTTTTCTTTCAGAACAGAAGAATAAAATGGAAATTACATGGAAAAAATATATCTTTCTTGTCTCTAAATATGTGGAAAAGAGCACATCAGTTATACACAATACCACTGTAAATACAAGAGATGAATACAAGAGGCATTATGATCAATACTTGCTCTTGTGTCCCATGATAACCACATAGATGATCAGAATAAATAAAAACAACATGTTTAGGTCTATAATATGAAAGGAAGGAAAATTAAATACAAACATAAGCCAAGAGATACATTTGACCAAACTCCATCATAAGAAAATGTTCTTATTTTTTATTTCCTTTGAGGAGTTATTCAGCCTAAACAAATTGAATAAGCATACCTGATGACCACATTCTAATGTCAGTGAGTTACGCACAAAAATAAAACTGAAACATTTTCCATGTAAGAGGATATTCACAGGTGATTGTGAATAACAGCACTAACATTTAGAAATTTGTATCTGTGTATAAGTATCTAAGATGGATTATACATGTCCAAACAAATTTTTAAGGGAAAAATGAAAATAAAAGAACCTAAGACAATGACAATAACAAAGCACATAAAACAACTAAATAAAGTTGTAAAAGCAGCCTTCAAGATAAACCTGCTCATTTGTTGACCTGTTTTATAAATTCTGTTTTGTTTTTTATGATAAACATTAAAGGAAAATCATTTATGCATATAAACTGCAAAATACTCTTTATTTAACATCATTGAATTTATTGTAGAACAAATTATTTTTTAATTACAAGATATAAAGTAGCATACCATTCCACAGTTTCGAAAATTATTGAGGAAAGGAGAGGGGAAAACTACAAGACAAGAATAAACACAAAACTTAAATAAATTTATATAGAAATAAAAATAATAAATATGAATTACTACCATTTATTAAATGCTTAGAGTTCACTTCATTTGGTAACATATTTTTCACAGTTAAATA
This sequence comes from Petromus typicus, assembly GCA_004026965.1. NCBI lineage: Eukaryota > Metazoa > Chordata > Mammalia > Rodentia > Petromuridae > Petromus > Petromus typicus. The sequence goes on along the minus strand of PVIR01010450.1, from coordinate 31,236 downwards.
CAAATAGCCCTTGTATGGAAGAATTGGCTGATTTCACTCATTCTTTTAGTCACACTATATTATCTGTAGACTTACTTTAACATACCACAAGAAACATGTCACAAGAAAATATAAGCACCATTGAGTCCTCATCTGTTCTGTGCTCTCAGAGAGTTCTATATTGCTGATCACTTTTTTGCATTCTGAAGAAAGTATGTTCTTTTGCTCCTGGGTACAAAATCATGCCTACATTTTCTCCAACTCATCTGGCTATTGTTTATCTGTTCACTGGCAGACCCATTCTCCTCTTAACAGAATTTAAATAATACAATGGCTAAGCCCTTGGGTTCTCTTTCTTTTCCAATCTCTGTACCCCATAAATATCCCTTATGCAACTGCAGCTTCTATTCCTATCTAAAGGCAAATTCACAAATCTATATCTCCATTGTTTTGCTCCAGACATTTAAATACATTTTGATATCAATTTTTGGTGTTACAGATGAGCTTTAATATATTGATAATCACACTATATTTTTCTATAAACTTGTTATGTTCTTCTACCATCTCAAACTTTCACTTCTGACACAGGGCACCGTCACAGAAACTACCTTAGTGCTTGATACCATTCAAAACCACCTTTCTTCAATGCCCAATAGCCCATCAACTTCCAGCTTCTAAATCCTTCTAGAATCCACCTGTTTCTCTCCACAGTCACTAGTCTTTAAACTCAGATAAGCATAGCCAGTCATATACTTAAATGAAAAAAATCTTTGCATCATTGTATAATAACAAGCTGTGGAAGGGAAAATTTGCCAAAAGACCAAAGAAAGGGATCCTCAGATGTACAAACTACAATATTTATCAGATACTTTAAGGACAGAAGCACTTCTTGAGTCATAATAGCAAGGTAAGACTCCCACATTGTGTAGCAAGAGGAAGAAGTTTACAAAATAAACTAGAGACAGTTACCAGGCAGCCAGGAGCTACGGACCTGGGGTTTCCCAAGAACTATTTATATGTGAGACACAAAGTAAGAGCCTGTCCGAGTCAGTGCTACCTTAATGACTTCACCTGTTCTGTGGAAAGGTTAACTGGCAAACAGAGTGAGGCGCTGGTCCTGGGAGGCTGGTCCCTCCTGTGAACTTACCACGACAGCCTCGAGCTGCTCTCCAAGTCCCTCTGGTTCCCACACTGTAGCCAAAGTGGTCTTTGATTCAGCACCCAAGCCTTCCAAATCAGGGGAAAAAATGAGATACTGAAAAAAATTAGAAAACAATTTTTAAATTTAATTTGGCCTCTGCAATGAGGAATGAGGAAAACAAATTTTTAAACTAGCAAAGTGTTTTGGGCAACATTATATAGCTCAGTGGGGGTAGATATTCAAACTTCATAGTGTTCATTTTTCAATCATCTTTTACAGTGAAGACTTTTAGTTAATGTTTATTTCAAAGGCCGCTAAGTTCAAAGATCCCTCTCAGCATTGGAGTCAGAAATATACAGAAGCACAAACACATTTGTTGTCTCACATTAAACCGCTGCAAACAGAAAAGCTGTCTTCCGCTTTAGAACAAATTCTTCCAATAAAACAATGTGAAGTGAGAAACGCTATGCATTGTTTATCCTCTGCTTGTGTAGTTCCTTTGACTCCTACTTGAAATTCTTTTTTTCATAGTAAACAAGGCTTGACAGCAAAATGTAACAAAAATATCTGTAATATTTACTCATGGAAAGGCTCTCATTGTATTCTGCTGGGTATCTTCACTTCTCCCACAAGCTTTTAGACCCCTCCCTCTTTATTCTTTGCATTCATGAATGTCTTACACATGTTACAACTGAGGAGAGGTAAAAGCATAATCATTGTGCTTAATTCCTTGAATAGATTTTTTTATCACAAGCAGCTGCTATGGAATTGGTGAATATTTGGTGCTAAACTGTTCATATTCTCCATAGTCATTTTCTTTTTGCAGTTAGTTTATTTCAACATGTCCATTAGGGCCTCATACATTTTGTCACAGACCCCAAGCTCAGATTCTAATATTCCAAAGCCTTCTGACCCCCTGTATCAAGGAACACAGTCTATTACACAAGTACATAAACACCTTCTTCTCATCCATGAGAGATGGTTGAGCAACACTTGCTTGCGTGTGTCCAATAATAAGATCACCTTAGAACAACTCTTTCAGTGTGGTAATAGACCTATCTCTTCCTCACTTTCATTCTACACTGAAATTGTCACAGAGATCTTCAAGAAGGGCTTCCAATTCCTAGCACGATGTGCCCTTTGATCCCTATTTGAATTATTTGCTCTTGTTTACACACCATCCTACCAATCAGTTTTTACAGTCCTTTCTAGAGTCATCGTTATAAGAATCGATATAATCTTAGGGTAAGACAGTAACTTTTCTCCCTTCCAAGGAACATAAACTCTTGCAAGAAAATAGAATCTCATTAACCAACTTAGGTGAGAAGCCATTCATAACAGCGTTAGATGTTTCATTTGGCGAAGTGTCAGCAAAGGATTCCAGAAAAATGAAGACACAGGGTAGCAGTCTCCTTCCCTATGTAATTTAAACCAAATCTAAAGTGAGTTCAGAACACCAGGACTGTGGTTTTTGAGACAGACACAGCTAGGCAGACTGCAAGAAGCAACATTTTTTATCCTGCCTAGATTTACAAATCTGGAGTAAATTTTACAATGCTAGTGAGCTTTAGCAAAGTGTCGGAATGATCCCTCCTATTAAATTTTTCCTCTGATTTCTAACAAATGGCTACCTAAACTTAAGAGATTACATTTTAAAGTGATTATTACTATTCCTTGATAGCCAGCCAAAAAAGCCAAAGTATCATTACTTACATCGTAGAATTACACTTGGAAAGACCTTGTAGGAAAATTAAGTTGATAGCCTCAGTGTTTGGAAGAGGAAAGGGGTACCAACAATGAATATGTCATAAATGCAATGAAGCTAAATAGAGGTCATGAAGATTCAAATCAGATTTGACTTATTATTTCACACAATTTGGAATTTGATACAAATAAATAAAATTTACAGACTCATCTAAATCTTACCAAGTCTAAGAATGATGTGATGTTAAAAAAGAGTAGAAAGTAAAACATTGAAGAGATATTCTCTCTCTCTCTCTTTCTCTCTCTCTCTCTCTCTCTCCCTCTCTCTCTCCTATCAGATTTACTCTTCCAGGAAAGAGAAGTCAGACTCTGAAAGTAACAGGTAGTTGTCTCTGAATTTGGTAAGAAACTTACTGATAATATTTCATTAGCTGTACAGTACTGGTGCCTGTTCAGATTCTAGCTCACAAACATGCAGAAATTGGATTCACGTGGGTAATGATTCATTTACTTCGACTCCTCCTTTGCCCTGTTTCATTTGGTACGATTGATTTCCTTTCTCTGTATAATTTCACTTGTCACAATTCATGACTTGAGAATTGGCCCTCTCCTTTCTTTGTACTTTCACTTATGAGCCAACTTCTGTTCTTAAAAATAATTAAAGTTGCACATTAATGAAAAATTATTGAAGATGGCATATAAAAATGCTCACTTCAAATTACTCATGCAAAGTTCTACTCTTCAGATATCAAATTACCATCAGTAGTTAAATAAAGGAACAAAAAAATCTAATGTTCAATCCTAGCCCCATGACAGCCCCCACACACCAAGAGAAAGCTTAACATTTAACCCCCTTCTGTTCTGCAGGTAAGTGGAGCGGGAGTCCCGTACTCCCTGCCAACCCTGCGCTTCAAAGAGAAAGAGAAGTAAGTCAAAGTTTCCACAGCAGGTGCAGCAAAATGGTCCTTCCAATGCTGGTGAGCTGCTGGCACCCTGCTTTCTTTCTTTAGATGGAGAAAACGCCTCCTTGCAATTGAGCTTGGTCAAAATAACTGATAAAGGACAGTGTTTATCAAAACTTCCTGAAATATAAGCCATGATAGGGAACACCGTTCCAGAATGGTGCTGCAGGACCCGACAAGATACGAGCAGGACTGAAGCAGAGACAAAGCATTCTGGGGCTAGCGAAGCTCCTCCTGTGCAAATAGTGGCCTTAGCCGTGGACTTCCCACCAGGACCTCGGGGTAAGGACCCTCATGATAAGAGCCACACTCTGACAATGTTGACTGTCTTTTCTCTCCAACTGCGCATGCCTCATTGGTTCAAGGCTCCCCGCATGTGAGTTCTGATGTTTCTCCAAGATCAAAATCCAAGTAATTGGCATCAACTCCACACAAGTGTGAAAACAGTTGAGCAGATTCATCCTTCTTTCTTTCCATGACATTTGTCAAAACAGAGAAGTTAGTATGTAGAAAATGCTGCAAAGATTTTATCATTTTTCTAAATTGCTTCCTTTAAACAAATTTGTTCTCAAAAACATAATCTTACGTAATGGAAAGGGTTCAGCTTCATATAATAATGAAATTTTATTTAAAGATGATAATTCAAATTATGAAGTGTTTATATGTATATTTAAGGTGTTTTTTCCAACTCTTAAGTGATATGAGGATGTTTTATCTCTCAGAAGCTTAATTCTATCAGGAAGAAGAAATGCTTATTTGTCAGATCTCAGAATTAGATTTAGTAGAAATTTCCCATAATTTGGTTGTGTTTTTCAATATTTCTTGCAACAGTTTCTTCACTTAGAAAAAATGGGAATAATACCTATCAATTAGACTTGCTTTGAGAATTGAAGTCATATCAAAGTTACCAGCCACTAAAGGAAAAAGATGTGTTCTGTTTCAGTGAGTGCATTTGGAAGCGGTGTAGAGGGAAGAATGTGTATAGTAACACTTAGGGCTACATGTGGAAGTTATGTACTGTAACCTGGAAGTAGTCAGAACAGAAGAGCTCAAATCAGAAATAAATTCAAGTAAAACAGAGGCAGACTTGGACATTTAAACACTAACAAACATCAGAGCACCCAACACTTTCTTGGCTAAACAAAATCATAAGAAAAAGCATCTAATCCTGCTTCCCGATTCTCCATGAAATGACCAACAGATATCAAAACTGTGCACAATTTTTCAGCTGCACCAAGAATCAAGAAACATTAGCCATGTATTAGAAATAATAAAAGATAGCCTCTGGAAATCAAACAAACATTAAAACAAAGAAACTACTCTAAAGAATCCTGCTTCTATCCCCATGAAAAAGCTAGCACTCCTGGAATTTCATGCACAAACTGTAGAGCTCACTTAACAATCTACAGGAAGGAGCCAAATGGACAGTTGTCCCAGTGCAGTCAGGAAGCTCCACACTCAGCATTCAGGCTAATTCTGAAGCAGTTCACATACCAGCTGGGGCCATCAGGGAAACCGGGTGCTTACAGCTGCACAGCCCATGGGAATTTCAAAGAGCACCATGGCCCCTCAATGGCGTAGACAACAGAGAACTAAGCCATAGCCACAGCTTGTACCTGGCTTGAGGATCTTATCCTCAGAATTAGCAGTGTGGAGCTTTTCTGATACTTTGATCAAAACAATTCTATTAAGAATAACATCAGTAATGTTTTAACCTTAAGCAAATAATTTCGAGACTATCTACAAGAATTAAACAATATCCTGTGCTAGTTAAAGCATGGGAAATTAATACCTTTGATGCACAAATGATAAAGAAAACTTTTGTGAAAAGTGGTGAATTAAAATTTAGAAATTTCTCAAGTACTAACATGCAAAACCTTCTCTCCTTAGCCTAACTCATATTGCCCAGAACAATGAATATTATCTTCTCCTTTCTCTGCTTCTTCATATTATCTGTACTAGGTCATCCTCCTGAACTTCCTACATCTTCCTTATCTCACTTGGCATTCTTCCTGCTCACTGACACCACACCTGCCCTAAGAAGATTTTTCTAACATCTCATGCCAGATGAGATGTCCCTCCTCTGAGCTCCCTGGGTTAGCACATCACATTCATCTGTTTGGGTGACTCTCTGTTTTATATCAGACCAGAAATTCCAAACTACTCCAATGCAGATTTAAATGGCACCAAAATGAACTGTTGCATTGAAGAGGAAATATAGAAATGCTAGTCAAGAAGAAACAGACATGCAGTTTTGGATATACTGTGTTTGCGATAACAAAACAATATGAAGGTGGAGGTTTTCCAGAACACTATCTGGGAAATTGGCAAATATAAATTGACACTCTGGGATTAAAAGCAGCCATGATAACATACATAAACTCCAATTATTTACTTAAAGATAATATTTTATCATGTAGATGAAAATATGAAGGGAAAATCCACAGAAAAGGAAAAAAAAAGATGGAAGAAAGAACCCTGGGCGATCACTACACTTAAATGATATAAAAAGTGAACTGTAACCAATTACAAATCCCACATATCTGAGTTGAAAAAGAAGTAATAAATATGTCATTTTTTCATTGCTATTATCTCCAGAGCAGTGTTCTCAATCTGGAACAATTCTGCCTCTAAGGAGAAGTGGGCAGTGACTAGAGATGGTTCTGTTTGTCTTTACTGGGGGAAGGTGAATGCAGGGTGGAGGAAGATGCTGCTACGACCTAGTGAGCAGATGCCGGGGACGTGGCTGCATTACCTTGGTAGGACTGCTGTGACAAAATGAAGAGATGGGTAGTTTTTAAACAGAAATTTATTTTCACACACTTCTGGAACTGAAAGTCCATGACATAGGTGACAATACAGTTCTGCTTCTCCAAAACCCTTGCTCGGCTTATAGATAGCTACCATATGTCTATATTTTTACAGGGCATTTTCTCTGTGCAACTATACCCCAGGGTCTTTCTACGATCCTAGTCCTCTCATTTTGTATGAATACCAGTCGATGAATAAGAAACAACTTTAATAGACTTATTTGATATTAAATACTTCTCCAAAGGTTTGGGGATCAAGATTTCAATAACAAATTTGGAGGGGAATAATTTGGTTCATAACTTTTTTATTTCTGGACTCCCAAATCTAATTCATATCCTTACAAACAAAATATATTCACCACCATCCCACAGCCCAAGGGCTACAGCCCACTCCATCATCAACTCTATGTCCCAAATCTCATCTAAATACCTCCCAAATCCAATGGAGGTGCGACTCAATGTATAATTCATTCTGAGACAAAAATCCTAGTCCAGCTGTAAACCTGTGAAACTACACAAGTTATGTTCTTCCAAAATATAATAATGAGACAGGTATAGGGTAGATATTCCCAATAGCAATCAAATCTAAAACATCACAGAGGAAATTTCATTAGTCTAAATGCTTGAGTTATTTCCTCTTTGCCTTAATAAACTGTCTTCTGAGCCCAATAGGACAGCAACACTTCCCCATTCCCACAAGCAACCCAAAGCCCTAGGTTTGCACAATTATTCTCAGAACCCAGGGCACCAGTGCTGTACCTAAGGTCTCCACTGCATCATGTCCCCTATTTCTAACAGAGGCCTCAGTACAAGCAATTTTGACATTCACATTTCTATGAAAATCTTTTCATCTTTTTCCAGCATACACCTAAGAACTCTCATATCTTCTATCCCTTGTCCAGTTCCAAAACTATTTTTTTTTACATTTCTCGATAGTTAAAATAGCAGCTGGTCACTTCTTGGTACCAAATTTTGTCTTGTCAAGATATGGCAGAGAAATATAACCAACCAGATATGTATAAATAAACAGAGAGAAAAGACATTTCATTTCAGTAATTGGCTCCTCATAAGACTGTTGAGGCTTAGAAAGTTCAAAGTCTGTAGGGTAGCCTGGAAGGCAGAAAACTCAAGCAAGAGCTGCAGTTTAATCCACAGGCGATCTTCTGAAGAATTTCTGCTTGCTAGGTGGAGGTCAGTCTTTGTTTAATAAGGGCTTCGACTAATTGGATGATGGTCAGTTTCTAATGGACAGCTTTTTATGTGTATTCTGTGGACTTCACTGTCAATCTAATCCACAACATAATAACACATTTATAAAAACATTTAAAATAATTTTTGACTAAATACTGCTAAAGTTGAAAAAGTCTGGTCTAAAAAGATGTAGGGGTTATTAGAATTTGTATTATATAAGCAATGGGTATTATCTACAAAATGGATTCTACACTGATACAAACAGAATTTAGATTTTTTGACTATAAAACCATCAGTATTCTCTCTTAGCTGATCACATCCACACAAATATCAACATAAGTGCTCAGAAAACTGGGCAATCCGTAAATGTTCTCATTTGATAATGTATGGGCTCCAAGAGAGTTACAGTGAAAAAAGAAATACCACCAGTACAAACTTTGTAATAATCAACAAAAATGTATTTCTTGCCTATGAGTTTAGTGTGTATATTTGAAAGGTTGATTATTAAAATGACAGATCCCACTTATTTTTCCTATCAGTGTAAGCCACTGTCTTTTGTTGTGGTATTTAACAATCTGAGAGTCTATTGTTTCTTAGAGCTAAATTAGGGGCTTCTCATTTGAAAATAAGAGTAACACTCAAGTGTGTCTATGTACAGCCCACATATATCCTATAGATTTAAGAATTAGGGCCTGGGGATTTAGCTCGGCACCTGTCTTGTAAGTTCAAGGGCCCGAGTTTGATCTCCAGTAACCACATACAACAATACTAGTCGTAGAGGCTCATTCCCACCAGAACCACAGTGCCACATACAGGGCCAGATGTGATGGCTCACACCTCTAATCCCAGCACTCAGGAGGCAGAGGCAGAAGGATTGCTGTGAGTTTGAGGCTGAGCTCAGGGGCAGCCTGAACTACAAAGTGAGACCCTGACTCAAAAAATAAAGAAACAAACAAACAAACAAGAATTAATAAAACAGACCATGGACTCTTGTCCCTTAAAACAGTGATTTGAGTTTTTAAAACTAAAACATATCTTAATATTAATACAACCATAAGTATTGATGTTATTTGCTTTCTCCCATAATTACATGGTTTTATAGTTGTTCACATTAAAAATAAGTGTACTTATCATTATGAAAACTTGTAGTTCCAAATGTCTTAACATTTGCTATAAAATATTTGCAATCATTTTTCTGGCTATTTTTAATAGGTACAAAGTGACTACTACATAACACAAGTCCTTCCCCTAGGGAAACATGTCCTGTTGTGTACTCTGTCATCTTACAGATATATCCTGATTGACATAGTGAGTCAGGCTGAGAAGACGATGAGCCCACAGAGGCTTCACAATATGATAAATAAAGCACTAGTGAGATTTCAAAAAGAGCCATGAGGTTGTCTGAATTTTATGTTTGCAAATATGTGATCAAAAGTAGAATTTTTATTTTCCTGAGTAGTAGCATTTGTTCCTGTTGAACTGGTCCCATTAGTTCTAGTATTGTATGATTTTTTTAGTCTCAGATAAACTCAATGGTTGGCTTTCTTTTGGGGACAGACAGAGGCCACAACAGACTAAATATCTAAATGTCTAATTACCTCCACACTAAATATGACAGTGATCCTCACATTCACACTACTGCAGACAAGTAACGCCCTAGGACATTCCTTCAGCTGCTGGGTAATGTTCAGCGGTTCTTCTCTGGACCAGACAGTGTTAGTTGATCATGATGTTCATTTCCATCATTTTTACTGCTGTCATGAACACATCTGCCTATGGACTTTCCTTGCAAACTTCAGATACTTTTAGTCAAAGAAGACAGACAATGACTGATTTGTATCAAGGCTTAAATCCTGATTAATTGTTCGTAAGGTAAATTTCAAGTTAGGGAAAAAACAGTGTAAACTTATATTTGACTGAAGATCAAGTGAAACTTTGCCAAACATCACTCATCACAGTGGTTAAAACTGCTCACTTTTATCATCAACACAGCAGAAAAAAAAAAAAAAAAAACCTGATCCTTGTTCTGAAACAGCGAAATGCAAATCTATGAATTTATGGCTAAGCAGGACATATGCCACACTAATGTTTCCCATTAGAAAAAAGTTCCTAATAGAAATAGCTATCTTCATTTGTGAATTATTTAAAGACACAGCAGCAGCAGCAGCTAGGTAAATACTGCCTGACCGACATCGAAGCAGGAATAAAATCTAGACCATTTTTGGGAGTTGGCTTCTGTTAATATAACTTTTATTTTAGATAAAGTCTAGATTTTTAGGAAAGTTTCCTGAAAGTACAGAGTTCTTTACATGCCTGTTAAAATCACCAGTGACACTAGAGTGGGTCTAAAGCCCTCAGTCCTTTCCATGAGGCAGGGCACGGGGCTTTCTCAGACTTCAGTCAGTTCTTTGTTTTACTTCCACATTCGCCATACAAACACTTTTCCATACCCTCTTGGTGATGGAACCTTTAACCACAGGTGATTTCCTGCTCCCTGATTCATGAATCCATATTTGCTCAAATTCTTTAAAATTTGAATGTGCCTCAGTCTATCTTTTGAATATCCTTTTCCCAGTTTTTCTTATTATTAGCATTTTATATTACTATGCTATGTTTATCAAAATATAAAATTGACTTTTCAACCTTTATTACACTCCTAAGGTTGACTCATTAAACTACTACAAACATGTAAGCCACATATTGTTACTGAGTGTGTTTATGTTTATCACGTTTCACATAGTTTTGCCAAGATTTTCCTCCTTGACTGTATTAGACTTTTCCCCTCACTGCACTCTATTACACAGATCCATGACACTGATTATAGACTATGACTGAGGAGAGGAGGAGGAGTGGGAGTTAAACTCTAGTTTCTATAGTGCAGAATAGCTGAACATGTTATTTAGAATTCATCTGGTAGAAGACTATATCATTCTTGCCCCATGTATTTATATCGGCATGGACTTCTGTATGTTTATTTTGAACTTTGGGTTGCAAACCACCACCACATTATTTATTATGTTTCTAAACTGTTCCAGCATTGACCTTTGAGAGATCTTTCAGTTTGACTCTTCACTTTGACATGACCCCACTGTTGAATTTTTTACTTCATTTTTGCTTTTTAGTACCATATGATCTGTAATATTCAAGGCCAAATAAAATATTAAATGTTCAAGACTTAGGTTTGTTGTTTTGTAAGGAGAAATAGTACTTTCTAACAGCCTTTGTAATCTTGATAAGTAAAAAAATGGTGCTACAGTTTCATGAAGTAATGGCTCAACATACAGCCAGCTTAGAGTTCTGTGAGATAGTTTCACACAGCTAAAATTTTCCTGCCTCAAGCAGTGACAGAGGAAGTACACTAAATTCTAATAACAGTGTTAACAACCTGTTACTCTAACACACCTCAGTTGAGAGTTTCAATTCCCAACTGGTCAGAGCTCTCCTGCTGTAGACTAGGAGCTCCTTTCTCACTTGCTCTTAACCTCTGTCGGTGTTTGTAAGTGTAAGTTGAAGCTCTTGATAGTCACCAATTGAATCAAACATTGTTTGCATATAACAGGATCAGCCCTGGAGACCTCAGGAAATTCCACACTGTAGATGTAGGTCACTTACTGCAGATTTAAATTGGAACTAAGCAGGCTGAAAGTCCTGAGTGGACACATTTAGGATAAACAGTGCTATCCAGGATCCTAACTTGCGTGTCTGTTATATTTTCCCTAAAAGAAAGAGGTGAAAGACATTTGCCTGCTACTGTTTTCCCTCTTACAAGGCAGGCTTTATTTATGTAGCACTATGTGGACAACAACACCAAAAACTGAGTGAACTAGGATATCACACAGCACAAGGAAAATGTCAATATCATATGACATTTCACTTTCTTCAAAGCCACATAGTCGATGGGCAAGGAAAGTATGCTGAATGTATTGTCTCTGCTCATTTCATTCTACAGCTCAAAGAAAAGTGGTAAAATTTCTTTTTTCAATCACGTTTTTCATTAATAGAGCTAGAGAACACAAAATTTTAGGGAAATTTGGGTATATCTCTTGAATCTATTTTATATTAATAACATATGCACAAAAATGCATAAAGTATATGGAATATCTAAGCTGTTCTTTACTGTCCTTATCAAATATGATGAAATAATTCTCAATGAGAAATTGAAGAACCAAATACAGAGTAATCACCCTTCCTGAAAACTAAGCTGCATTTATATAACTATATATAACAAACTGTATACAATATGATCACCCAGACTATTTTACAAATTTTAATCTGGTAACAACAAATATTCTAATGCTTTAAAATGTGATGTGAAGCAAATCTCATGTATATTAAAGTCAATGTTAAAAATATGTGGATTTCAGTGAAATGTACATCTGGTAGGATGCTCACTGTGAGATCACCGTGAGGAACTGTGCCATGAGGTACTCATTTGGTTTTTGCCTGGAATTTTAAAAAATACTGTATTTTGTCTTGTTACTTCCACAGAAGTACTTAGAACCCCTTCAAATTTTCAGTATCGCTACCTGACAAGACAGAAAGGAAGGTAATCTGTGGGTGGAACTCTGAAATGACAACCGGAGCATGTCACGAGGACAGTGTCATGCCAGCTGCTAGGATGCTTCCTGGTGACACCCCCGTGGGAGTCAGGACAAAGTTCTGCATGCTCGCTTACAACATAGGGTGACTTTACTTTGGAAATCCAAATGACATCATGCATTCCAATGGGTAGACTTTCTGTACACACCCCGTCACCTTTCTAAGAATAAAGGAAGGGAAGAATTAAACCGCCAATTTAAGATGTTTTTCTCTGCTTTTCATATGGGTCTATGTTTATACTTTCTTTCAAGATTTAATACGGTATAAATTATCACTGAATGTGAAACCCTCCCAGAGTGGATGAGCTTTTCTGTCCAGGTCCCCCGAATGCTGCAGCTGAGGGATTCTGGACAGCAGCCACCCTGGAATTCTCAGCACAGGAGACACATGACCCGCAGGGCCAAAGCCTGAAGGGCATCTACCTCAGAGGCTAGAAAGGGAGGCCTGGAGGGACTAGAACAGACCATTTCTTACTCATTCAGAGTGTTGCTGGAGTAACCACCAATTTAATCCCATCTCTGGGGCAGAATATCCAACACCTGCAACTTTATTTCAACTCACAGCTTCAAGGGTTTGCTCCGGCGTGATCGACTCGTTCCCTATCGAAAGTGGCAGGACAGACGGACATGGTGAGAGAAAGCTGCTCACTCTGTGGCAGCCAGGAAGCAGCTGGGGAAGAAAGAAGCCGGGGCAAAGTACTCGCATCCATATCTTGCTCCCAACCAACGCCTCTGACCAGTCCCCTCCTCCTACTTTCAGCATTGGATTGCGTCACCGATTCACCAGGGAGAATGCGCCATGCTCCACTCACCTTCCCAAAGCTCCACGTTCATTTTAGATGTGAGCCATAACGTCCCCAGTGCGTTCTCTGTGTGAGAACTTGAGAACTCGGTTGGCCCAGGGCACCTGGACCAATGACAGCATTTCTGATTGCTCCGTTCTGTCCCTTAGGACATAGTGGTCGTTTATTTCATTTATCAATAAATTCGGGTAAAACGTTGGTTTTATCAGTTAAGAGAAGTAGACGATTTAATTTTATTTTTATTTACTCTTTTCCAGTGTTCTTTTTAGTCCATCATTGGCCAATTCCAAAGCAGGAAGGCCTGGTGGAGGGTTCTGGTCATGGGAACACGCTCTGCTCATGCTTCCTGATGTCTGAGAGACAGAGAGGAAAGGCAGGAGTTGGAGAGAGACGCATCTTGCAGGTCATCCAGCAACCTGTCTCCCCTGAGCAGGTCCCACTCGCTAACAAGAAGGCAACCTTGACCCCACAGTGCACTCACTTGCCTGAGGAGAGGACACTCTTGGGAAGATCGAGCTATAAACCACAACAATTTTTTTTAGCTCTTCAAAGTACAATCTCTCTCAGTATGTGAGTATCATTCATTAAAACCAGGTAATACATACATACTCACACACATAAAGACCTGGAAATAGATGTAAATAAACATCAAAGTACATAATGCACATGCACATATATACATATAAACATACATATGTGACGTGTTTGTTTATATGTATGAACTGAGGTAAATGGGACTTCACCGAGGGTTTCCATTAACTTGCTGGGAGTTGGACCTTGTTTAATACTCACCATCACTCTGAGAGAGAGGCTTTGAATTCTTCTAGTGGTCTTTTTTGTAGCCCTGATTGTCTCTATGTCCTGTAAAGGGCTGTCCTGACAAGTCAGTGCCTCTCAGCTCGTTCAGCCATAACCACTGTGACTGCCCTCGAGGCCCATCGATGTAGCAGCAAGACGTGAGAAAAGAGCCGAATTCAGCCTCGTCATGCATGCTTCTGATACCCTCCGCCCCAAGGCTATGCCAGGTCAGTTAGTTTTCCTTCCTTCCCTCAGGGTAGCAAAGGAAAGCTGGGGAGACCTGGAGGCTGTGGACATTTGTATCCCCTGGGGAGATGAGAATCTTTGCCATAGAAGGGGGTCACCTGTTAGGAAGACGATGCTCAGCGGACTTTTCAGGATGACTCTTTACTTCCTGCTGCCGGAGATGCTCTACAGGATCATCACTATGAGATGCTGGCGACATCCCAGAATGCAGGTGCAGTAGAAGGGAGTTTGCCTGGTCCATGCAATGACTAGCAGTTCATAAAGAATTCTACTTGAGTGGCTACTTGTTTCTGCTCCCAGTAAACCGATGTGGACTGTGAATTTCTGGTTCTATCCCAGTTTCATATGATTTGTCATGTGATCTCAAATCACTTGAGTACAAGAAAAATAATTGGATTCAATGTATTCAGCCTTTTCATGTCCACTATCAGAATAAAGTAATGACTTTTAAGCCTTTTATATATTGAATAAGACTGTAACAGGTCTCTAAACTCAGCATTAGAACATTTCACTCAGTAATTTCCTCACTCTGAACAGTTCCTGAAATGTACTACTCTCTTATTCAAGACGAAAGGCACACAAGATTAGTAAAATACTCCAGAGCCAACTGTTCTACCTTACCTTCCCATATCTTAAATTATTAAAGAAAGCTATTTAACCATTCTCTTAAATCTAAAATGAAATCAATTAATCACTGGCACTAACTGATTCCAGCTCATAGAAGTACACATCAGGAGAAGTCCGGTCTCCTCAAATATTACATTTTTAAACTGAATTGTACTGAACATTATACAATCCAATGTATCTGATAAAATATGACTGTTTAGAGGTGATCTATATGTATTAAGTGAATATACACTGTCACATATTATATAAATATATTTCCTTATGTTGCAATTTTAAATATAGTTTCTGTTCTCCTTCTCCCTCCACTGTGCCCTGAGAAACTGATTAAAATGCTTCCTGGGTTTGTGGTTTCTGGTTAGATTCATAAAAGGACCTGGATGAACTTGAGATGTTACATACCACAGTTTATTCCGTACATGTCCACTATGTACTGGCCACATCCCTTGAACCAAGTCCACTCTTGTCCTTTCCATATGAAGTTCCTTTCAGGATTGTCTTACCATTCTTGTGTGCTATTCATTTATGTCCCGCTTATAAGAACCTAATGGCTTACATGGCTAGTCCGTGAAGCAACTCATAATATCTAAGGCAAAAGATTTTCTATCTGCCTACTTGTTTTCAGGATTAGACCACATTTCCCTGTTTATAAGGAAAGGCCAAAGGCAAGGCTGCCTCATTAACCCCTATGCAGATGACATAATTGTCCCCTGTACTCACATTTCCGAGCCCAGATCAGTGGGCCTGATTGATTGTCAAGAGATGATCAAATCCTATTTGCCTTGTAGTTGGTATAAATCCCTCCCCAATTCTGGCACTGTTACTTGTTAGACTTATACAGGGTCAAAGCAATTTTGACTTATAAGAGTATCAATAGCTATTTTGAGAAGGCAGGAGAAACTTGATCATACAGGAAACCTGATGAGTAGGTGAACAATCTCTAGTTCATCATTTTCTTCCTATGCGAGGCTCAAAGCAATATAGAACTAACCTCATTATCTTTACTTTATGCTTGAGCTTCCCCATATTCTGGATTTTATCTTCTTCCCTCCTCTTAGCACTGCCTTCTCTCCAGCTGTACTTGTTGAAATTCTACCCTTTATCACAGAATGCCACGGAAAGCAAGTCCTCTGTCAAACATATCTTAATATCTTCAATCAGATATTCTCTCTCCTCCTTTGAACAATACCTACATATTATTTATGTCTCCCTTATTATCTTTTCATAGCACTCACCAGAGTCAGTTCTTATAATTTGCTGGAGTTATGCTCTATAAAGTCGCTGCTGACACTAAATTACCAAATAACGAGCCATCATTTCTACACTTGATCTTAGCCAAAGGCTTTGAAGTGATGATCCATTGTTCTTGAGGAAAATAAAAGGTTGGGTTTCTGTAAGCCTTTGCTCACAACATTTTTGTTAACTAGTCAATAAATACATAATGCTGTTGTATGGATGTTTCATTTAAAGTCACCTTTAATTCGTTACCCTTGATTCATTAACATGGCCAATAGCATCATGCCTGAATGAAGCCGGCCTGCCACAGGTATTTTCTCCTTAAAGTGCGTCACAGCCTCTTCTGCTCCCAAACGTCAAGCAGAACTTCAGCATTACAATTGGATCCATTTTAAACACTGAAGTTTAAAATAAGATCCAAATGGAAAAAAAGAAAAAGATGAGAGTCA
Source organism: Petromus typicus (assembly GCA_004026965.1). Classification (NCBI taxonomy): domain Eukaryota; kingdom Metazoa; phylum Chordata; class Mammalia; order Rodentia; family Petromuridae; genus Petromus; species Petromus typicus. The sequence continues at coordinate 14,695 of PVIR01010450.1, read as the reverse complement.
GAACAGTACGCAAGATATCTCCTTGTTTAACCTTCAGTGAAAACGTGCAGATTTGGCAAATTTTTGCCATTTTATCCATGTATGAATGTCTGTGAAAGCCCCACAACTGTTGACTTTGGTATTATGAATAAAGCTTACTGAGTAGATGAATTTGTAAATACATAGTCTCTGGATAAGGGAGAGAGACTCTAGGTTTGTACCTGAAAAAGTCTATGTGCATGTTAAGTACCTGCTCAGTCCCAGAGTCTAGGTTTGGCACTGTGAATTTACAAAAGTGAGTTATCTCAACCTGGCAAAGCAAGTAATCAAGTAAACTGATGCTTGCAATATGGCTTAAAATATACAGAAGGAAAACGCATGAGACTATAAGAGTACTTGACAGAGCATCAAAACTCAATGAAGTTTCCCTCAAAAGAGAGTCCTGTAGTGCAATTACAGTTGAACTCTTTAGCATCTTGTCCATAGAATCTGGTAGAGTGCCTAGATATGAATAGTAAATAATGAGAAACCTTCCATCAGCAAGGTCTGCTTAGTTCAAAAACATACTATACAAAAAATGTATCTAACTGAAATTCAAATATATAATTGCTTTTCAAATCCTGGAGACCCTTTCAGCACATAATTTCTAAAGCCACAATACCTCACTGTAGGACAGTTGTCTTATGTGATGGCATCATGCATGACTAAATGGGTGTAACTAGAGTGTGGAACAGATTGATAGCAACTGAAATTCAGGTGGGCTTGTTCTAATGCAGAGAAGGAGTGAGGGAAGCAAAGAGTCAGGAGCTGCATCCTAAAATCAAGGGAGAGCTCTCATAGTGGGGACTGGTACGTGTTGGTATGAGTTCAAAAGTGTGAAAAAGGAAAGATATCCCCTCATTTCCCACTGGAAGCTGATTATTGGCCATGGCAAGAGTGAGGTCAGTAGGCAATGGGTAGCAGAAGCTAGACTGTGTACAACAGAGAGCAAATTAAATGGTGTGTGTTGTCCCTTCACTGCCACACTGGCTCTCTCAGCTTCTCAGACAGAGCTGATCTGCCCGGAAGTAGGTGTCTGTGTGCTCTGTGTTCTTGCCTTGGTTACTCATGAGATGTCCTGAGCTCTGATGCTACATCCTGCACGCAGTCTTCCCTATATGCTATCTGCCTGGCAGTTCTCACTGATCCAGACTCCCAAAGCACCTGGCACAGGTTTTGAGCCCACATCTCTGATGATCTGCCTTCCCTCCTTACCATGAAATAAAGTTGAGGTTGTGTCTCGTGTTACTGACAGTGGTGTTCTCATCGCCTAGTGCTCTTCTGACGCGAGGTTTTGTGCTCCTTTGTTTTTTTTTTTTTTTCTCAGCTAATAACTGTTCTCTGTGTACAATTAAAAGCTCTTTAAATTTGTTCATTCAGTTTATTTCCTCGTGGTGCTTTGCACAGGCAAAGTACGTAATAAATAAGTTCAAATAATCAGATAATAGTTTATTGAGTTCTGATTTAAATTAATGGAAATTATTAATTTAAATGATAACTATTAATAGTAGCTATTAACTATTTAATTAGTAACTATTAATTATTTAAATTAATAAAAATCATTAGTGCATCTAGAAACTTTCTTCAGTACTGTGTGGCTAAGTTTTTTTATTCACATTTGCATCACCTTTGCTTAGAAGTTCATCTGTTACAGGCAGTGCTTAACAACTTTATGTTACTAATGAACAAAAATAAAATTATACTTGGTTATAAGTAATTTATATCTTGATTTTTTTCATATCAAGCATTGAACTCAAGCCCTTGCACTTTCCCAGCAGACATGGTGTACCTGAAAAATCCTTAGCCACTTAATCTATACTTTCAATTTATAAATTTACAAGACAATTTTTTTAAAATTTAGAAAGCAACAGTTTCTATGATCATTCCATAAGATAAGGTGATCATTTCACAGGAAACTGTGGCTCTTAGTAACCTCTACCATGAAGAAGAAAATGAAGAGATACTTTTAGAAATGGAGATAGAGTAATGAGGACCTTTACAATGTACTTGAATTTAAAAGGTTATAACTAAGAAGCACAAACCTTTATATTATCAACAACACCTATAAAAGAAAATCATGAAGAGCATGTAAGATAAGTTAAAACTACAATATGGGCATAATAAAATAAAATAAACAAAAGTGAGAGAGAGTTATGTTATGTGTACATTTATAGAAAGCAAGGGACAAATAAAATTTAAAATCATTAGTAACATAATCAAGAAATTGTGAAATTAAAGCTACAATCAGATATTATTATTCCATATCCACTATAGTGGTTAAAAGAAAGAAAATGCACAACTCCAAGATCTAATATATATATGGAGTAACAAACCTCTTGTAGACTATTGAGAGGAAAGTAAAAATGATATAAACTACTTAGGAAAATTTTTTGACAGGTTTTTATAAAATTAAATGTAAATTTGCATTATGACCCAACTTTAGCTTTGAAAAATGAAAACTGACATTCAAAGAAAGTCCTGTACTTGAATATGCACAGTAAATTTACTCACAACAGCTTACAACTGGATATAACTCAGATATCCATCAATGAGTCAGTGAATAAACAAATTGTGGCATAAATGGAATATCTCTCAAAAATAAAATAGAAACAGATTACGTACACATTCCACAGTGTGGATGAACTTTAGAAATACTTAAGTCAAAGAAGACAGGCTGTAGGACTACGTGCTGTATAGTTGAGTTTAAACGAAGTTTTGGTATAAGTGAAACCAAACTACAGTGATTGTAATTAGATCAGGAGTTGTCAAGAGTAAGTGATAGGGAAAGTCATCGAAAAAAATACAAATGGGAATATTCTGGAGTTATGCAATAGTCTATATCTAAAATATGGTAAAATTTATTACATTATGCATCTTAAATATGTACATTATTTTTATTCTATCAATTTATTCCAGTAGCTTTCAAAAAATTTAAATTGTATACTAACTCCAAAAAGAGAAAGTGGTAATATTCAACTTTTGTTTCTATTTTTGTCACTAAGGGAAATTTAGCAGAACCAGCTTTAACATTAAAAACCCAAGACCAAGTTTAGTAAGAAGATCAAATATTAGCATCTAACTCTGTTCCATTCATCCAAATTTTAATACACAGAAATTATATTCCATGTCATGGTAAGGATTTTTCATCCTTATAAACAGAATCCACACTTTCAACTATATTATGAACTGAATTATCCTCTCACCAAATTCATAAATTGAAGGTAGGTGTGGTGGTACCTACTAAGGCAGGAGGATCACGATGATTTCAAGGTGAGCCTGGGCTATGCAGTGGGTTTCAGGCCAGCCTGAACTACAAAGTGAGATCCTGTTTCAAAAAAGAAAAGAAACAAAGAAAAAAAAGCTGCAAGTTGATACTTTGCCCTTCATGTGACTGCATTTGGAATGAGGGCTTTTACCAAAATAATGAAGCATAAATGACTGTATATGGATGAATTTTTGATTCAATAAGATTATTATCCATGTAGGGAGAAATCTTCAACTGGTTAGCGTCTTTCGGGTGAGTGAGGACAGAGAGAAGGCAGCCGTCTGCGGGAGAGTGAGATAGCCTTCATCGACCAACCCAGGCCCAACGAGACATCTCACTTCTGGAAGTGGCAAAAAATAATTTTTATTTTTTAAGCTACTCAGGCTCTGGTGTTTTGTTATTACAGCCCAGTAGACTAATATTAACTGAAATTGCTTTTATTATAGCATCTTAGATGGCTCACAGAATCTCTGGGAAGCCAAGGAAATCAATCTTGGCTGTTACTCAGAAATCTGCCACAGAAATTTCTAGTAGAACAAACCAGAAGCCCTCTATCTTCAGCCCATACTGACATTTCGCCCCCATAGTAACAGCCCCAACTGCCTCTATAGAACTGCTTGCCTGACAAAGTCTAAGTGGGCCTGGCCATATCAGCACAATTCCAGAGCACCCAGGCCCTCTGCCGGTATGGCCACCAAGCTGTACTCAAGGACTTCAGTGGTCTCTTCAAGGAGAAAGTGAAGGAAGATTGAAAATTCCCGGGGGGAGGGGGAGAGCAGCTTAACAAATCATAGACCGGATCAGCTGCCCAATTTCAAGGCATATTATGAAAAGGCTAAATTATATCTCCTAGGACCAAAGGTAATCACTGACAGTAATACGTTGTACTATGACCTAAGTTTCTAAAATTCACATACCAGCAAATCTCAAGATGGCTCCCAGTCTACAACTGGCACAGGATTAAGAAATCAGAGACAGATTCAAAAGTGAACAATCATTTAATTGATATCATCCTAAAATCAAGCTCCCAGTTAATATAACTAGAAACATGTTTAATGTTCAGACACACACACAGAAGCACACACATACGCAGAGAGAGACACACTCGTATCAAATTAATCAAACTTGGAAATAACAAAGTTAAAGTCTAAATTTGTGTACCAAGTGCTTCAACTAAATTTACAGCAAGTACACTTCTTTTTGTCCCTGTTAACACAACACCCACCACGCTCTTGCTAAGGACACTAGGCTGAGGTGAAAATCTGCTTCGGTAATTTCTCTGTTTGATCTTCTGGAACCCATTTCAACTCCATGGCTCTCTACTGCATTATCTGAACATAAAGATTAATCTCAAGGCCCATTGCAACTCTCAATCCCTGTGATTCTCATGAAGCCTTTTAAAATTGGCAGTAGTTTTGGGTTTTCTCAGGAAATAGTTTTTAATCTGCTCTTATTTACAGTTTTTTGATACTATGCAGTTGATATGTCAGTATGTGTTTGATAATTGTTAATTATAAAGGGCAAATAAAGAGGAAGTTGTCTTTTCCTGAAGCACATTTACTAAAGAACCTGTTCAGAGCACTGTGCCTCTTACTGTACCTAAAGGAGTACTTAAAAACATAAATACATAAAAATCCAAGGAAAGACAATGAGGCAGACTGAAATTGTGTTTGAAATAATCTAACAATTAGCGTCTTTGGGGAGCTTTATTTTTAGTGCTGTTGTAGTATAGAGCAGTTATATTTGTTTTGGAGAACTGGTATATGCCTAAGACATATCTTGATCATTTTCTAACACTTTTCCCCAACCTTCTTTACCTCCTCTCTCCCCAACTTGATTTCCTGTCTTTAAAAGTCTGCTTTCTAGTTGTTCCAGAATTTTCAAATAACAGGAATGATATTTAGATTATTTATTGCATCCAAATCCCTCCAATTAAAACATCAAGAGGCATAAATGGGTAGGAGTCAGAAGAGAACAGAGGGAATTTTGGCACCTCTAGGCTCCCATTCCTGGCTGGCATCATTGAGTGGTACTGTCCAGCTCATCCTTCTTCCTCACTACTGTCCTCATCCCAAGAAACTTCATATGATGTTTCATTGAAGTGCAGGCACCTCTCTATTTCTTCATCTTCCACAATTATACTAACAGGCTATTTTTATGACTTCACCACATGGCTCTCAGAAAAACCAATTTATGTCTGAAATCTGGAATGCCTAAAGGGTCAAAGTAGTGTATTATATGGATGGGGACAGTAGATATCAATAATTTAGCTCTTAACTTGACATACACATAAATGATTACACATAAGTGACATACATAAATGATTACAAACATGTTTTTAGGAGTGTTGGGCAACCATAATGCATTTGCTGCTGTTAGCGTCAATTTCATGTTAGGGAGCTGGTGAATACGAGCCCTGTTCATCTTCTCTGGGTGACTAAGGTTGCACTAGTTCAGAGTGGATCTGGTCTGATGTCATTTGCTCAGTGTTCTCCAGCACACTGTGAGGATGGGGCTCACCTCCACCAAATGACTCTCCAGAATCTAGATAGTGGGCGCGACAGACACAAATGGAAATATTGAATCCTTGCCTTCATTTTAAAAATTGAAAACTCATGAGTTCTACTTTCTGGGGAAAAAGAAAACACTATAAAATTCATTTTCTAAATAATGATCACTGTGTAAAAGTGAGTAATACGCTTTCTTGAGGTATTGTGCTTCTCAGATGTGCAAGTGAAAAACAGAGATATTAATTCAGAAGTTCTAGCTGTTTGGCACAGTGTTTGTGAAGAATGCTGACTCATCTGCCCACCTGTCCAACAGGACTTTTGCCCCACAGTATCAGTGGGTGCTAAGAATTCACCTTATAAACCCAAAGTTCCCTGATCATGCATAAAACCACATCCCTCCCCTGGAATGCTGCATGTTTTAACCTAATATGTTTCCTCACCAAAGCATGCTAAACCCATCAATTCCCTCACTGTATGATCTGCTTTTTATATTCTTGTGAGGCCAAAATGTGTCACATGGACAGATTGCTCTGCCAGAGACCACTGGATGTTGTCAAACTAAGAAAATGAAATGCAGGCCCTGTCATTAAAGCACAGCTTTTGAGCTTTCCGGATGCACCCGGGAAACTGGGCCCTCACAGCTGTCCTCCCTCCTGGCATTTCAGCATTGGCCAAATGTTGACTCAAAGAATAACTGAATTAGAAACTGCTCGGGCAACTTCTGTTCCAGCTGACACAGCCGACTGGCTTTGGGTAAGGGGTGTTTGTCAACTTCCAGTCTGAACTGCTGACCAGAAAATATCAGATAATGAACAAAAATTAGCTCCAGAAGGGACATATCAGCCATCTGAACTTTATTTATTTTTTTGCTCCTGGGAAAGATAGGAATTCTTTTAAAATTTCATCCTTCATCATGTTTTAGTATTTTAAGAGAGTTTTGTAATATTTTTTCAATCAGTTTGGTTTTCATTTAAAGTTAGAATTTGAGTTACATTATTTGTAGTAGTGAGGAGTTATGGATGGACTCTAAGGTTCTTGCCTAAAACTCAGACTTTTCACTTCCTCTACATAAATATTCAAAAGAGCAGATGGCTGAGAAATTATTACATCACAAAATAAGACAGAAATAGGAATGACCTTTTTTACTCAATTAGTAATTGTCTTTTGATACTGGCCTATTTGAAAATAGCAAAATGGTTGTCTTTGGGGCTGAGTATTTATCTCCTTGGTTCTGGCACCTGCTTTGCAAATGCAAGGCCCCCAGTTCAATCTGCAGGAACCACATACAACAATATCTGGCATGGTGACTCACACTCACCAGAAATCAGTATCACATACCACAGTGCTGGGCATGGTCGCTCACACCTGTAATCCTAGCACTTAATGTAATCCTACCTAGGAGGTAGAATCAGGAAGATTACTGTGAGTTTGATGCACACCTGGGCTACATAGTGAGCTCAGGGTCAGCCTGAACTACAAAGCAGACCCTGTCTCAAAAAAAAAAACAGTTTGTCTTTTAGTCATAATTCAGTTTCCCAATAAATTATATACTACCATAAAGGTAGAACTTATACTGATATTCTTGTATATGAAGCAGTTTTTTTTGTTTTTTGTTTTTTTGTGGTACTAGAGATCTAATTTGGGCCCTTATGCTTGCAAGGTTGGCATGGTATCACTTGAGCTAAATCCCCAGCTCTAGTAATAATTTTTTAAAGGATAGAAGAAATAATTTATTCTTCAATGTAGCATTTTAAAGTTCACCCTGAGTTTACATTTTGCTTTCAACCAAAAGTCAGTTTACATTAAACCTTTCAATGCATTGAAATATTGTTATCGTTATTGGTTTTTGTTGTTTCTGGATTTGATATGTTAAACTTAACCCTTATCCTGTTCAGTTCTGTTTTTTATTTATTTAATGAACTATTGAGATGGAAAAAGTTATTCCTATAGCCTAAAATTATGACTCCTTAGCTTATCATAATTTGCTGAAATTTAAAGTAAATATATGCATACACGTGTACTATTATACACCAGTAATATTATAGTAAAGTTGGCAGCTGAAATAAATCTACTTCTTTATGTATCTCTTACAGTTAATTTTCCCAAGAATAATACTGTTTAATCAATTGCTTAGGTGTATATTGATACCAGTTCTCTACATCTCAGACAGAGGCAATAATCAATGTTTAATGTGTTTTGTGAATTGCAAGCGAACATGAACTAGAAACTTAAAGGACAGCCAAACCTGTCAAAACTACTTTAGAAGGATTCCCAATCAGCATAAATTAAATGAACAGAGCAGAATATTTTAGTACAGCTGTAACTGAGAATGTATATTTTTCTACATTTACTAATTTTCAATTTGTTTCTAATCTCTAAATAAATTTACTCTCTATTCTTTACATCTTTCTCAGCCTATTGGATTAATACAAATATCTCCTCTGAAATCTTATCTATTCTGTTATTTTTTTATTCTGAACTTAATCTACCTAGCTATTCAATTCTGCCTCTTTTTCTATACTTGGATTTGTAATTTATCCAAGGCTACTATGCAATTATTCATTTGCCCTTGAAATTTCATTAGATGAGTTTTATTTGTTGAGTCCATGAAGTTGATATGTAGAAAGATAATCATGACCCCTACATTCCACACAACCTCATTATAGAAAGAGAAGTGATAAATATAATACACATAAAATACCCGAGCGAAGAAACCTTGAAGTGGTCATGGATGCAAAGGAAATATGTGAACATAAGTTCTGATCTATGGAAGCTGAAGAGACCAGCAAGGACACATCCTAGTTTTATAGCTTGAGCATTTAAGGTACGGAAGATAAAGCAGAAATGTGATTTGAGGCCACAACAAAGCACACCTTTCTTGCTAATGTCTGGCATTTTAACTACCTCTGTTTGGAAATACTTTTTGCACTTTGGATTCGCTGTGTTTCTATGCTAATAACAACTGGGTGGATTATTTATTAACCTACCAAGACAGGAATCCAAACCTATTTTCTTTAAAGCAGGACAACTGTTTTATCGCAGTGTGTTTAGCTCTCTTGTCTGATTAACAGTTTAAATAACTAAAATATTCACTCTAAGAATTTGTTAATAAATAAAATCTCACTCACTCTAGACAATGGAATTTTTGAGAAAATGGGGAAAAATTGAGTTTTTCTAGTTTTTGAGCAATTCTCTTAGCAGTTAAGCATTCTCTTCAATGATCTACTCACATGCAAGGATCTAGTCTGTAGACCGAGTTAGGACAGTAAGGGCCTGATGTATCTCCTTCTCCTCTGGGCTCACAGAGAGACTGCTGTGCACCAGCCCACTCCTGTGCATGGTGCACTCGGGGTGCACCCTGTGGACACACGGGCCACAACTGTAACACAGCCCTGATAAGTGGTTTCCCCAGGACACTTCCAGACACATAACACCTTGATTCTTTTTCCTAATGTGCTACTAAGACACAAAAACACAAGGCCATAGGAAAAAGTAAATGCAGAATATGTCTCAAGTCATTTTGTTTTTTAATTAGTTTCTTGAAGGCATATTTGTATGGTCTGCGCTCTGACTTTAAAGCTTGCTGGCATCATTTATTCCGTGGATGACTTTGAGGGATCTGCTTATCCTTTCTGAGCCTGTGTGCTCTCATCAGTGGGGTGATTTTATAACCATAACTGTTTCCTCTCATGATTACACATATTAACTCATCTAATCCACATGGTGCCTTAAAATAGTGGTTGACACATGTAAGTACCTAATGGGTTCATGCTATTCTTTAAATTAATAAACAAAGTACCCACAATGAATAACACAGAGTTTTAGGAGATAAACAAAGTCTATAATACATAATCCTAGCCCATAAAAATATACAACATTTAAAAATAAAGATCCATATGACTGCTTAAGATGGCTGTGTGAGTTTTATAAAAACCCGAATACCCCAAACTTCTTCTAATCCACCTAGACTGAACTGAAAGAGATAAAAGCTGCTAAATGTGGCTGCAAACATCCATCTTATGAATAATGGCAATCTGTCTATAAATCTGTAACTCAATGGAGAAGCACAGTCCTCCTCAGCTTGGAGAAATTTTGAAGCAACAGATAAAACAGATTCAACTGGAAGCAGAGAAACAGTTTGAAAGAGTTTGTCGTTGTTCTAACAAGACACCACACAGCTTCTCTTCTCTCTCTGGCAAGCCCACACCTCTTATCTTCTTCAAAACTTACATCAACTCAGTTTTATAGATACAAATTTACTCAGTGGCACACGCCTGTGGTCTCAGCACTTGGAAGGCTAAGGCAAGAGGATCACTGTGAGTTCCAGACCAGCCTTACCATAATTACACACTGAATTCAAGGCAACCAGAACTTCATAGTGAGAGTCAGTCAAAAGAAAATATGGTTATATGTATATGGGGGGGGTGGTAGGGTGGGTAGGGCTATGGGAAAAAATGAGAATTAAGTTGTGTCTTATACTGGTACAAATCCCCATTATGGAGTGCAATCATGATGTGTATATTTAATGTACCAATAAAGATAAAAAAAAGAAAATATGGTTATATGCTGTAGCTATTGCACGTAAACAGTTTTCCTTATAATTATTTTATATTTATTGCTGTGAAACTATTCTTAACTATGAATTAAATAACTAAGCAAAGCAGGACAGGTTTAACCTTCTCAATTACTCTTTGGAAGAATTTGACAATGAGAAAAGTTGCAGGTGTTTGTGCTTGTATCAATGTCACATAGACAGCTAATGACTTCATGTGGATAAGTTACTTCAATTAGCTCAGTTCCTAAAATGAGTAGCATTCTTTGGGCTTCCAATATAGTGTTATTTAATTTCTGGAACATCATTTAATCCAGCACTTTAAAAGCAATTAACTTTTAATTAAATATATGTTCCCCATAAAGGTTGAACTTTTATGAATGACATCTTGTTTAAAATAAAAGTCCTTAAACAATAAATACAGTGAAAAGAGAATTCTAGTTCAACCTCAAAACTAACCTATAAATAAAATTCTTATGTTTTCAACATGTAATTACTTAAAGATATTTCCTGAATTGATTAACTAGCTCATCACTCTAAGACAATCTTTCCATAAAATCAAAAAACCAACTTGACTTCTTCCAATCAGAAGGAGTTATGACATCAAAAATGTTGTCCACAATTAACAAATGTGTTGGATTAAAAAATATATAGCCATGAACAGCAGCCATGGTGCTGGAATGTTGAAGAGCAATAGTACTATTTCTGTTTATAACACTTGCTTTCATGAGCAACTGCAATGCTAATCTTGGTGTAAGAATTGAGTCCTCCTTTCTGGGAATTCTGTACTACTGGTACTTAACTTCAAAGAAACAATTCTTACAGTAAAAACATAGCAATGAACTGTTCACCGTTTAGAGCCTCTGGAAGTTTTGCTTACTAACAAGAGACATAAGAATACAGTCTCCTTCTAATGGCTACCACAACATATTGTAATTTCTGCTCAATCATCACCCTCTCTTTAAGAATAATCTCTGTAAATTTTGCTACATATCCTAGAAGTTATCAGTTCAATAAAGCTTAAACAGAAACATTCCTTAATTAAGTGTTCAATAAATTTTATATATCTGGGCCTGGGTAATCCATATCAAAAGTGACTTTGAAGTAGGTTCTCACCAACGCTTTCAAAATGTTAATTATTTGACATTTGAATGTGTTTAATTGGCTGCCAATATGGCTTGGCAAAGAGAGACAAAATTTTTCAATTGCTTTAGCGCAAAGAGTCATTTTTTTCTAATTTACACAATAAAAGCCCTCCAATTTCTTCAATTTCCTATTTTATATTTAGCTTTGAAGATGTTTTAGAATAGCAATATCACATTTTTCCTTCTGTTGATTCTGATATAACTTATTCATAAGCATACTTCAATACCATCCCTAAATTCCAATGATAGTGAAAACAATGATTTCTCTTTTTTCAAAAAAAAAAAAAAAAAAACCTGAACCTTGCAACCCCTTCCAGATATGGAAAAATATGGAAACTTCATTACTTGTTTCTACATCTGGGTACTTTCCTCCATGGAGGCGTGCAGGACGACACATCACAGCTGAGGGGAGGAAAGTTCTCTCTGCTGGAGATCATGCCCAGAGGGGAGATGAGAACATCCAGATAAAAACTGATCCATTACCACATATATATTTTGTTCTATTCTACATCATTTCTTCTCCCTGCACCCTTCTTCTGCTCTCTCAATTTTCAAATGGTTTAACAATTAGAAATATGTGGCTCAAAACACAATGAAATCAATCACAACTTTACATAGGAAAATGAACTATGACACTATAGCACCACATTCATAGTAAGAGAAATCCCAGTCTAGAAATACCCGGAGGCAGGGTCAGAGGGTAAAGAAAGCTTGGCAGTTTGGAAAATACTTAGCAGACCAGCTACATTTGCTTTGTCACCGTGAACTATCTGAATGACCATAAATATTTTTCTGAAGGAAAAAACGTACTTGTAGTTTAGTGCGATGGATCATTGCAGCAGAACCTCCTCACTGAATGAAGTTGCAGAGTTCCCGGAAGGATCTTTAGCCTCTAAACATCCCCGTGACAGTTTTGATCCTTTCTCCTTATCACCCATGTCTGCCTAGTAGCAGAGATGGCATTAAGATCACAAGGAACTAACCCTTAGACTATAGAAAAGGGGAAACTAGGTGAGGGCCAAACTCTGAGGGGAAAAAAGAAAAAGCATGCAATGAATTATGGAAAACAAAGCATTCTGAGAGCAGAATTTTCCAAACCTGGCCTTCACACAAAGATGTAGGGCTTGTGTGATTCCCAGACAGGAGAAAAAGTCTCTGGAGGAGGGGAGCTGAATTCGTCTGCAGGAGTTATAACCGACTGGGAAGCTCTAGCTTCAACAAAAAATACTTGTTACAGAAGAAAAAATTTATTTAAAACCTAAATTGTACCTTTCAGAAAAGCATTTAAGATAGTCAACAATGATAGCTCGTTTCAAGAGAAAATAAACAAACAGAATAATATATAAATGTCACCGATTAGTTACCCTGTAATAAATAATCAGCAGTTGAATAAATAATCCCTTAGCTAAGCCCTAAAGTGTCAACATTGGCAAACATAATGAATCTTTTATAGACGCTTGTTAATAACAGACTTTGGCTCTGACAGGTGCGTGTTTCAGAAATCCAAGCATTGTACCTCTCTCTATCTCTGTTCGCTGATATTATGTCAACTATGAGGCCATTTTTCTAACAAATTTTGCAGCATTATTTTTGATGAATGCTTTGAAGCTTTTCCATTTTATTTGTATTTATGAGTTTCTCAAAACTGTTATTTTAGGCTGGAAAACAAAAACTCACAGAAGTAAAGCATCCACAGCAATGTAATTTGATCATCGAAGACAAGCTCTAAAATCAGGTACATTTGATTGAAATTCCTCCTCTGATAAACACTCCTGGATTTGAGGGTAAATTACTAAGTCTCTCTCTCACGTTTAATGTGGTTTCAATAATCATCTCTACCTCCAGGCTCACTGTGAGGGTTCGTCAATAGAGGCAGTGATTTGGAATGATGGCTGGTACACACCAAGTCCTCTGAAAACATGCCATTAGTAACATGGTTACTATTAATATTATTCTTACTCCTATTTTTGCTTTCCAAAGGAAAAAATATTAAAAAGATAGTTTTATTTATGTTCAACTTTGGCTAATGTGAAACAGTATCCATTATTTAGAGTTATGGGTAGTAAAGAATATTAAAACTACTTTAACTCTTAAGTGTGTAAGATCCTGAAAGATCACAAATGTTAAATTGGATCTTGATAGTATTTGAACACTCTGTTTTTGGCATTATTTCCTTTACTAATGCATTCAAGGTATTATAAAAACTATGAAAACTTACAAGATTGATGTGTTCAAAGTAAAACTCTCCGTGGCCATTCCAGGGGAATATGTCTGCCAGGAGGGAGCATAATCTTTCTCTTGAGCATTCCACACACACTGTGTGGTCTCCACTCCTTGGCAGGTAGCTGCTCTCTCTTACAGTCCTTGTGAATGTCCTCTGACAAGGGCAAGAAAGAATGCTCTTCACTTGGCCAGGCCATTTCCTAGCCCATATTTTAGAGATGTTTTCATCAAGCACATCCAATCTCAAGAAATACTTTTGAAGAGCTCACTGAGACTTTGATACATAATGAACAAAGTAGACAGAGAATGTCCACCTTACTTGCCTAAAACAGTCAGAGTAACCCAGTCTAAGACACTCAGTGGTTCCTACCGAAGAGATTCTGGCTGACTCCAGGAAAACCAGTCTCACCCACAGTAAGATTAGAGAACACATTTTCCACACCAATGGTGCCTCAAGCCTATTTATTTCCCTTGAGTGTGATAAAAACTAGGCAACTAACTAAAAAATAACGGCTATGCTGAATTAGTCCATAAGCAATTTCATTCTCTTTGCACTGTTTCTTTGCCAAAGAATTCAAGAAATGATGCACAAAATTAAAGCTATGGAACTAACTGGCCCAAGTGGCTGGTGTGTACTCAGTACCCAGCTGTCTGGCATTAATAAGCAATCGGAGGTCGTGAAAACGATCTTCTTGTTCCTTGAGATGTAGCACCTACTATGTGCTAAGCACATCTGTGGGAGCTAAGGGTACATTAGTAAACAGAAAGAGCCTACTAAGGCATTGTCTTTTCAAGAACTGGGCTTTATAGTTCGCATCTGCAAATGATAGAAAAAAAGTGAAATTAGCTTAGAAATAAAAAACAGATAGAAATTTTGCTCACACACTTTCCTTCAGCATATATAAACATCTACATATAATACAAAAAATGACAACACAAAAATGTGGAAGGAAGAGGAGCTATATTTTTTCCAGAAAAAAAA
>PVIR01010449.1:0-49935 GCA_004026965.1 Petromus typicus | reverse complement strand
AAAAATTATAGCAAATAAAATGAAAGATTTTATGAATCAAAAGAAATTCTATTTTCTCACAAAATTGAATGATTCATATTAGACTTGCTTTGCATCATAAATATTTATAAAACTAGACAATGTATATGACCAGACTTAAGCTGATGGCCTCATCTAGGATGAGTTTGTCTTTCTCAACAGAAATAAAAGCCATGAGATCAGCACTTCTTGAATCCAGACTCTCTGAGGAGGAACATATTTCCATATAGTGGATACTGTATGAAGAGAACTTTAGGAATGAGGAGGTGAGAGGAAGAGAGTAAATCTATTGCTGTGATTGGAAGTGGCATAAGGAGACAAGAAAGACACAGAGAAAGACTGAAAATATCAGAGTAAAGTATTAAGGTGAAGTTCCCACAAGTGTCTCTCTTCTTGGACACCAGGAACTCCAAGAACACTGCAAAGCCTCCTAAAACTGGGCAGGCAGGTGCTGCAGTCACTGGCCAGAGCATTGTAAAACTCAGGCAATAGAAAGAAGAGCTCTTTTCATGAGTGAAAGCTATGTTTTATGTTTAAGCACAAAAATGAAAGTTATTTTCTTTAATAAAATATAAAACCAGGCATGAATGACATAAGAGATCAGCTAATAATTTAAAGGCTTCTAAATAATTATTTTAAGACTCATTATGCCAATAAAATATACAGATTTTCTATGTATATGTAATTTCTATTTATATGTAATTTCTAGTAAATAAAAATAAAGTTGCATAAATATTGATCAGTACTGGGGGTGGGATACAATAGCAACAGATATGATAATGTATGTTTAAATTGAGACATATATCATAAAAATACTTTAAGATTAACAAAAATTATAATGCTGGTAGACCAAAAAGAAAAAAGCATTTTGAAAAATGGGAATACAAAAATTAAAAATAAGAGATATATTACATACCAAGTAAAAGTCACTTGCTAGCCTGTCAGATTGGAACTGTGAGGAAAACAAAATAACATTAAAACTCTTGTATATGATCCAATCCCAGTGAATGAGAAAATGACTGAAAGAAAATAATCAATTGTGTCACAGTGATGCCTCAGTTCCAAAATGTTTTTGTTTATGAATAGTTTGGCTCACAAACTAAAAGAATTTGATTAAACTTTGTTTTAATTTGTAAACTCTGCATCAGGTGACAAACATGATTCAGACTCTCTGTCTCACACAAATAGAAATGGGTTCATCTTTTCCAAAACTGTGCAATAAAATTAAAATCATGAACCAAGGTAAAGGTGTACTTAGGATACCATTAAGCCATCTATGTGTATAGATGTAATCCCAAAGAATGAAAAAGTTAAGAAAAAATGCTTAAAATAGATTATAATGTTTTCAGTGTTAAAAAATTCAATGTAAAGGTCCAAGTAAACAAAATATTGCAGCAGGAAATATAAATGATCAAGACCAAATGTATGATTCAGAGTCTTGAAAGAGCCATTTACTGTAAGGTAAGACAGAATACTGAGGAAGGATGTGGTAACAATCTCCCCTCTCCAAAGCACCAAAGTAACACAGCGGAGGATTCAAAGTGCAGTGTAATGGCTCTCCAGGTGTCTCCCCAAAGATTCATGCACAGGTGTGGCATCTTAGGTGTTATTGGATCATGAATGCAAGACTGAATTAGTCCACTGACAGGTTTAACATAGTTCTGGTTGTGGATGATGGATATACTGAAGAGAGAACCCTTGCTTGGGTGTTGATGGCACAACAAATAGACTTGTAGCCTGAATGGAAATTTTAGAAGAAAGAAGAGGGTAGGCTAAGCTGCTTTCTGCCTGCCATTTCATGGACTATTTGTCTTCTGCCATGTCCCTCTTCTGTTCAGTTCTACTTTGAACCAGCTGGTTATGAACCAAAATTTCCTCAAACTCCTAGATGAAATAAACCTTTTGTTCTTTGACTTGTGATTATCAGGCTTTTTGTCACAACAGTAAGAGAGTAACTAGGACCTACTTTATCATTAAGAAAGTGGAATTGTTGTGTTATTTCCTGGCTGTGTGCTGCAGAAACCTTTGGAGCTAGCTTGCAGAAAGTGCTTAGAAAGAGCTGGAGATGTATGCTGAATAAGCAGCCTTCGAATTTTGTAAGATGAGCATGATGGAAGATACTAATTGGACCTTGGATGACAGATTGCTGATAGAAATGCAGCTAATAAAGGCCAGGCTCAGGAGGCTTCAGCTGGAAACACTGGAAGCTGGACTCCAGGTCATGTGTGTAAGAAGATGGAGAAAGCATGTTTCAATTGTGCTAGGTTGAGACACACTGAAGGAGACTGAGGTTAAGGGGAGCAGACTCACTAACCTGGTAGAGTTTCAAGACAATGTGATATTGATGCTTTATTTGTGTCCAAAATTAAAATGTAGTTAATTGGTTATATGATAAAATTTTACTGCTGATTTCAAAACTTTAACCCAGAGTCTGAAACTCATGTGGTGAAATGCAGTTAACTGATTTAATGTTAGAGCAATTACTTAATACATGAGTTATTAAAGTACAACCATTATTATTAAAGATGCCAACATTTCTGGCTTATTAATTTTTATGAAATTTTATAGCTATCTCTTTTATTTTTATGTGCATCTTTTCCTTTTTATTATTTATCTTCATAACTCCATTCTGAAATGATAATTTCAGACCTGTATTCTGTATATTAATTCTGCCTTCAGTTGTATCAGTTCTGTTAAACTATGAGTTGAAATTCGAATGATTGTATTTTTTTAAAGTTGTGGTTTTCTTCTAGAATATAGTATTGACAAAGATTTTCACTTAAGTTATTTCAAACTTTTTAACCAAATTTCTAAGCAGTAATGTATTCACAGTTTGCTTCTAGTAGTGAGGAATATTTGAAGTATTTTGTAAGAATTTTTGTTGTTTTGTAAATTCAGATTTATTTTGCCTTGTTTTATTGTGATCCTTGAGAATATCATAAGTTTAAGCTTAAAAATAATGACACATATTAGAAATGTCCTTTTTTTGTAACACCAGAGGCAATAGCTGAGAAGAACAGCTTTAAGACATATTTCAATTTTAAATTACCTGAGGAAAGGTGTGGTATGCAGCCACACCCCCTCCAGTAGTTGATGTATGCAAGACTGCTAAACATCTGGTTTATCTTGCTTGGAAAGTACAGGATTTGAATATCTTTACCTTTTGTAGAGATATTATGTTAAGCTTCTTAGTGTAGGGTAGTTCTGAGTTGTGATTTCTTTCTTATTTACCATGAGACTATCAAAATAAATAGTCATATTGTTAGAAATCAATAATTTGCAGATTTTAATGTAATATTCTTATCCCTCTGTTATTTTCTCCTCAGATTTTAAACTAATTAAAATTATATTAGCTATTAATGATTTTAAAATATGTTTTAAAATGTACAATAATTGTCATATTTTAAAAGTTCAGTAGGAACTATTATTCAAATAATTTTCCCACCATTACCTGAGACAATGAATTCCTAGACTACTCATGTATGCAATTAGTTTTATGTATCAGGAAAATGTTTTATTTTTTTCCAATTGATTTTCCTTTGAAAATTATTTTGCACTCCCATAATATGAAATATTCTAATATTCATATTCTAATATGAAATATTCTAATTTGATTAGAAATATTAATGCTACAATTGGATATTTGAACAAAATTAAGCAAGTAACCTGACATTTTTAGGTATCTGTTACCTTACTTCTAAAATGGGCATCTATAGTGGGCTGATGTAGATTAAAAAATTGTCAAAAATTTAACAGGTGTAGCGCAGTGATAAAATGCTTTTGTAGCATATTGAGACCCATGTTTTGATTCCCAGTTGAGCAAAAAATATTACCATAGTACGTGAAATTATTGGAGAGTTTCAGCAATTCTATCTACTGTTGAAATTATTTGATAGAACTTCTTAAGGGAATACACTCTGTAAACACTTACTCAATAATGTGTATTGCATTGTGTAGCTTCTGGGGCATGTGTTTCTCCCAAACAAATAAGACCATGTCACTCATAAAATGTTGCTGTCACCCTTCTCCATTCCTCCTATTTGCTAGTTGATTATACATTTAGTAGTGGATAAATTATTTGTTTATAATCATAATTGAATAATGCCTAGAGAAATACAGCTTCTGAGACATCCCAGCCCTCAATTCAATTAATAACTGATCCTTACCTCTTTGGGAAAGAGATCAGTTTTCCTCCAGTCATAAAATCCCTCTTGTTTTGTAATAAAAATGCAGACAGATGATCTGGCAGGTATAAACAACACGATATTTCAGAATGAAGTCTGACTTGTGATATTAAATTGTTGGCAAAGACTTTCTTAAAGAGCACCTGATTTACAAAGTTACACTACATCAATGCCTAGAAAAATCATATGCTTCTTTCATCGTTGCTCTAGGTGAGATGCATTACCAGTTTTTAAAGTAATGATTAATTTTAGTTTCAGTACAAGTAACTCACACAAATATATGCACAGAACTCTGAGGAGATGTGATTGAAAGACACAAAGGACATGTTCACATGCACAGAGGAAATATGTAACATGTAATTTTAGTTTCAGTGATACAAGGGAAAGAAAGGGCCCTGTTAAAATTTGAAAGTTAAATACATATATTTGGTTAGCTAAACCAGGTAGTTAAGTGTGTACTTTGCAATAAATCAGTATTTCAGGACCAACATTATAATATTGAACATAATATTAATATTATATTATGATTATCATTTTAAATTGTAAAACTAATACCTATGTATTGAACAATATTACCTATGTAGTATAAATAAATACTGCTACTATTTTGTAATTGATTATTACTTTCTATATTTGTCAAGCTAAAGAGTGAGAGTTTTTGAATTTCAGAACTAATAATTCATTAGTAATTATTTTCTATCTTCTTAAAAATTTCCCACCAAATACAGTCTAAAAAATACTGTATAGACTCATACACTTGTACCTTGGTTCATGAAATCAATTTGTTCTGTAATTCACTGACATTAAAACACCCAAAGAGCCCCGTTGTTCTCAGCTTCTTGAAATTATGCATCATTTGCTGGCCCATGGACTGCATACGTCTAGTTCTCTTGACCTTCACAAAGTCATACTCAGTGCTACCTCCATCCACCAAGGCTGGACAGTGTACCGGGCATCATCCAGCAGAAGAAAGCACATTCCACCCAGTTGGTTGTCAGAGTAATATCTCCCAACTGTGGGGCAAACAGCTTGTTCAACTATTTCATGAACGATTAGTTGCCTTGTGAGTGTGTTTTCACACTAACCACCCATGTAACAGGCAGCCTGTACTTCATATTCCGTGCCTTGACCACACAAGTGGTGTGAGGACGATACAACAGTAGTGACTTAGTCTTCAGTTCAAGACATGTATTGACACACAGCAAAAGGATCAATCTATCCTTCACAGACCTGTGCCCCCTCAGTCCCTTTTACTCCTTGTGACACAGGTTTGATGTCCAGTTTTCAGAGAAATACCCATTTCACCACAAGTGAACACTTGTCAAGCAACATACTCTTCTATCTTCAAGCATTCCAGAAATTATTTCTTGAGGGCATCTGCACCAGCTGTGTCAGAACTGGAAGCTTCCTTGTGTCTTATCACACTGGAAGTGCATCTTCTCTTATAGAATTTATCAACCCACCTCTTCTGGCTTCAGGTTCATCTTGTTGCATATGTGGAGTTTTTTTCTTTCAGTCAATCACTGTGCAGTTCCTGGCTTTTTCACACATCATCATGGCATGAAGGCTGCCACTGCTCACTCTTCTCACTCAATTATGCCAACAAAATTTGCTTGCCTCTACCACCACTGGAGTCCTCCACTTTGTTAACTCCATCACTCCTTTTGTCACACCAGTTCCCTTGTCTGCATCATTATTGTTAAAAATAACAGATTTCTGATGGCGGCATCTTGTACTCTGAGGCCAGATTAATCACATGAATACTACATGCATGCTTTCCTATGATTTAATCTTCAATTCAATGTTTTTTTTTTCCTTCTGGTGCTTAAAAATAATTAAAATAAATGCAAGGCTAGGGATTTAGGATAGTAATGCTTTGCCTGTCTTAGAAGAACAAAGTCCTGAATCTGATCCCTAGTACCAAAGAGAACAAAGAAAAGACAAGGGGTTGGGAAATGGTTATTTTTTTAAAAACCCTCTTACCACACTGACTCCACTTCTGGTCTCCTCCACTATTGTATACATTCTTTGCACCTTCTGTGATGCCCTGAATTTTCTTTCTCCACCATGACTGCTCTGTCCTTTCTTCGGAGCCAGGCTGGGTTGAATAATACGGTACAGTGTCATATGTGCTGACACAAAAAGTAGCATACACAGTTCCATCTGAGGTCTTGATGAGAGAAAGCCATGACAGTCTATCAGGGAGGGGCAGATGGGCTGCATTCCTAGTCACTATGCAATGCAGTTTGTGAATGGAAACAAAGTTTTGTCAAGTGCTTCTATTCCTGAAGCAAATTGCTCATGAATTGAAGCATTCATGAACTGGAGCACTACTGTATTAACTCTCTGAGAAGCTGTGTTTCTTTAACATTTATCTTTATTCTTAAATTTACTAAATGTCTATTTGTGTATATACCAGAGCTTGGGATTAAAAGCCAAAACTAATGGAGAGAGTAGTATAGAGTCCATGTAAAATACTTTTTAAAATTGTATTACACTGGAGTTAAAAAGCTTTAGAACAACACACTGTATTTACACTGTATTAGAACAACTTTGAAATAAACCACTCTACTCCAAACTCCATTTACACAAAATCCCCACGTTCACTTAAATTAAGATTGGAAATAGAAGGAGAAGAATTCTCTCATTTTCTCCTCTCTCCTTCATCCTCGTCTTGAAATCAGTCATATTCAGCTATGTTTGCCAAAGTTTAACACTCACTTTACTTCTCAGATGCGACAGTGAAATTCAGATATTGTTTCTATTGTATGCTTCTTCAGACCGTTGGTCACCCAGCAAGCTCACCCCTGGAGACTGCAAAGCCAAAGATCATTTTCAGGAAATAGCTAAGAGGGGTTTATGACTGCACAGAGAGCACTGGGGAGCTGACAGGATTGTCTCCTGGAGAAAAAGGAAGAAAAAGAGGAGGCTCTCAACGGGAGCACAAGCACAGTGCATTCTTACAGAAAAGACCCCTCATTTGTTTAGAGGTGATCATATTCCAGCCCTATTCAACTTGAAATTATGGGTAGGTGTTCAAAATGGTAGTCCGGATATCTCCTGGGTGGAGATTTTATCCTTCTAATGAGATTGTTGAGTGTTCCAGACTCCCTAGAAGGATGAGTGAGAATGGAAAAGAAATGATAAAAATAATTTAAAAATTTAAGTTCATATGAGAAAATGTCAAAACACAGACAAAATTTTTTTTGAACTCATCACATTATTTCTATAGTTGCATTGAAACTCATTACCCTATCTGTTGAAGTGTTTATGTATGGAGCAGGAATATTCAAAATAACTAAGTTCATAGAACTTGCATTTTAATACTTAACCTAGCCTTCATAGTTTCCGAGAAAAAAAAAAAAATCTGCTAACCTTGACATCAGGGATCCCAAATCCCGAGGCCATAGATGGGATTGTTCTATGGCCTGTTATGAACAGGTCTCAAGAGCAGGCAGTGAGCCCCAGCGAGGGAGGGAGAACACCTTCATGTGTATTCACTCACCCAGGCGCCAGGGGTTCGCTTGCCTCCCGGGCGCCACCTGCTGTCTGATCAGTGAGCCATTGACACCAACTCTATGGACTGCGTTTGAGTGGAATCTCCATTTGACCTGTCTTCACCACTCCCAAGCTGACTCTGTTCATGGTGCTGAAAACCCATTCATGCTTCTTTATAAGGAATATGCCCTTGTTACTCCATCTCCTTTTAAGACTTTTGTTATTAATTTTATGACCTGAATTCTGATTAGTCTGATTTTATTTCAGGAGGAGAGAGTTTGTTCTGACTCTTCAATGTTGGTTTTATCTTATCAGCCAAAACTGGAGAAGCCCCATGGTAATTTCTGAGATACTTTTTTCATCCTTCAATTTCTCTCCTGTTCACGCAGACAGAATTTGATATCCTAGTGTTCCTGTGATTCTGTATGTTACTTCCAGGTGATTGAAAAGTCTGTTAGTTCACATCCGAGTTCAATGATTCTGTCCACTGTAACCTCCAGGGAATTCTGTGCCAGTGCCCTGAGTATTATTTCCATTATTATGTCATTTAGTTCTATGATTTCCGTGGGACCACTATACAGTTTTAATCATAGTTGAAATATTCTTTTTCATATAACTTCCAATTTAAACTTCTCTGATGGTTTCTTTAAAATCTTTATTTAATTATTTGTACCTGTCTTTCATCTCTGTGCCATCTGTTGATTACTTTTTAAATTTTGATTTCATTTTCCAGCAGTTTATGTGAACAGTGACTTCAAGCATATCATTGGTATCATCACATCACATTTTAGATGCAGGGTTCTCTTTAGTCTTTATTTGTTATCATCTGATTCTCTATTGCTAGCAGCAAATCTGAATGGGTGCATATATTCACCTTGCTCTTGGGACCTCTTCACTATAACACAGAGTGGGTTCTGACTCACCCTTCATTACTTCCTACAGACTAAGAAATTGGACACTAAGCCTCCTACTCAAAACCCTGGCACCTCTGTGGTAAAAGTGGTCACAGACTCACATAGCTACAGTCTCTAATGAAGTTATATTCCCTGAGTACTGAAAAGACACTTTTCTTTCCCACAGTGCAGGGTAAAAAGAAGGTTTATAATGTTCTGGTGTGATAAGTGAGGAGCTTAACATAAATTCTCATTTTCACTACACTTACTACCTTATGAGTGAAATCTTTCCATGGGCTTTAAGCAGGACAGTATTATAATACTTGAAACCAAGTTCCATCTAAAAAGATTAACATATTGTTTCAAAAAGTCTGCAGATGTAATGAGAGGTGGGTCCCCTACATGGGTTTCAATGTTCTTATCTTTACAACTATAAAGTGAGAACTTAATTGAAACAAAGCGTTTAGAACAGTGCTTGTCAACTGGGTGAACTTTTTTAGTGTGTTAGCTTTAGTTACATGCAAAGAGGCATATATTTGTTGTATCTCAAGAACATTTTCACTCAGTATAACTAATAATAGAGTCCTTGTTTGGTCTCAGAAATGCCCCGGTTCAGTTTCAAGAATCAATCATATAACATCCTTACTTACAATTATTTAAAATTACTTAAGAATAGCACCTTTTAAATATGTTCATAATACTTATATTTTGTTCAACTATCAGACTGTGTACAGAATGATTCCCTGGGAATTCCCACAGCATGATACAACAATTAAAATAGTATGTTAAAAACATTACTATGCTGCATTATACAAAGGCTACTTTGGAATAGATAATTTATAAACACTTCTCTTTAGTCTTGTTCTGAGATTGTAGACAGATGTCCATAGATGGTGATACAGATGTGGATAAAACAGAGCTACGGGTCCCAACCTTAAACTTATATTTTTAACATAATATTGAATTTCTGGGAATATGCTTTTGGCATTGGAATGGGTCCTGTATTTGTCTAATAATTTGTTATGTGTCATCATGATAAATTTAAAATAATATTTGAATAAACTGCTCTATATTTTAATTTTGGATAAGGTACTGAAAATTTTGAAGATGGTCTTTTCAACTTGTTGAAATTTCTCCTTAGAAGTATAAAGTTATTAAAGCAATTATAAAATAAAATGATTGTTATGGCTATTATTAAATTTTAAAAGGAATATTAAGGATATTGATATCTGCTTTCTATATTTTTTTCCTTGAGTCTATTTTTAGAACTTACATATATCTATTCTTCAGCTGCTACTCTGGTTAGTGAAAATGCAAAAAAAAAAAGTTTTTGCAATGTACAATACTAGAATGTTATTCAAAAAAAAGACAATTCTACAGGTAAACTCTTAGCATGTTGGCATATGGTGTTTTGGATAATTACAAAATTTTATGGAATAAAATTTTAAAACCATATTTTATTCTCCCACATAATATTGAAGAGCAGATCACAAAAAATGGTCTGGCAAAAAAAAAAAAAGGCAAATGTGGACTTAATAGATCTACTGGATATTTGTTACATAATATTTTATGAATGCATTAAATATTTTAGGTGTATATCTGATAAAACTTTTGATTCAGTATATTTAACCTAAGTATAAATAGGAAAATAAAGATTAGTGATAGAAATGTATAGTTCGTACTTTCTCTGTGCTTTGCATTTCACACTTGTCAATGCCAACAAAATCAATTGGACCTTTGGCTTCTTTATTGACAATTATATATTGTTGATATTCTCGCATAAATTATAAGTTCACCATACTTAAAAGTTCAAAGAAAATACACCATTGAATCAGAAAATGAGAGACATATTGAAAAAATACGTATATATATTTGTGTGTCCATAAATACACATACAAATATTCATGAATACACACATGTATGTAAATAGATACATTTTCAAAGTGTCTAACAGAAATACATGAGTAAAATGGAGCTCTACTTATATATAATCAAAAATATAAAAAAAGTAACTAAGTGACAGAAAATCTCGGTGTAGACCTACTATTTCCAACTATACACTGAATACATGCATATATGTAATATGTCTTTTAAAATCAATTGTGGCCAATTCTAAGAAATAGTTACCATTAATATTCTGCAGATAAAGTCCAGAATGTATTTATAACTTCATATAAAGAGACTGTGTCATCCAGAGCTGTCTAGACTCCTTGCTAAGGTCCTGTTTTCCATGATGACATTTGTCTCTCCAGGATTTGCCTCCCCTTCTTATGTTTCCATGTTTTTAGTCTTACAAGAACACCCTTGGGGATTACATGGGCTAATAAACCAAGCGACACACATCTATCTTCTCACTTCAAAAACCTTCAACAGTTACATATTCAATGTATTTTTTTCCTATATTACACAGCTACCATATTCACAGGTTCCATTTTATTTAAGACACCACAATTTTATTTAAGACACCACGATTTTGTAAAGTAAAATGACTCTAAGGAGGTACACTTCATTTTCCATGACTGAAAATAACACATATTTCCAACAGAATTTTACCTGTCTCCATTGAAAGTTAAGGAGGGTTGCTGTTTGACTCCAAGTGGAAAGACATTCCATCTAACCTCCTTTCTGATCTATGGTTTGTTGCTTAATTTATGGCTTGTTCTTTGAATTCAAAGAACACAAACTAGGTAACTGGAGAGTTAATTTAAAAATTTTGGTCATATACTGGAACAAATTGTCAATGTATATATATATATTTATATATATATTTACATATATACTTATATATATATACTAATATATATAGTAATACGTATATATATATTTAGTTATATATTACATATATATATATATATTACTCAACATTGCCTGTTTTACAATAAAATTAATTTAAAAAAAGAATGGACAAGTGTAATTTCAGCTGCTCAGGAGACTGAGGCAGAGGGAGTGAAAAGAAAAAATGTTATGGTCAAGAAAGTTCTCAGAATTCAGCTACATCCAAATACACAATTACTCATTTAAACTTGATTCAGTGGAATGGACTTTTGAGTTCTTTTAATGGCAATGACCACTCATGTTTCTCAAGATTGGTTTTAAGCATAAGTTGGCTAATTATTTATAATTTGAAACATCTGGGCTCAGTTTTTTTAAAAGAAGAATTTTCCATAAAATTAGAAGTGGTTATATTGACTTAAATCGACAAGCTATTTAAATGCCCATCTTAATTTCTATCTTTCATAAAAGTAAAACAATATCTGAAACTATTACCTTGTTCAAAAAAATGTAGGGAAAGGTGCATTTCCTCTTCACGTTTGGGTGATTTCCCTACATTATTGTTTTCTTTGCTGGGTCTCATTGCTTTCCCAAAGCATTTTGCCTTCAACTAGAATCAGCTCCAGGAATTTTTTTTTTTTTTTAACCTACAAACAGTGGTGAAAGATATTGCAAATTAGTACTGTTCTGGTAACTAAAATAACCTGCAGCAAGCTTGCAGGCGGTGGTGAATATTAATATTGATGTAGTATAGTTCAGTTCAGAGCTTCAGTTCCATTTAAAGTGGAAGGTATATACCAACTTGACTTTTTGTTTCTCTCTTTGTGAAAATAGCAGATTTCAAGTACCAGTGTAGGTATAAAACAGTTTACAATAAAATATAGGGTTTTATACCATAATACTGAACGGGTGGGAAATGGAGGCACAAAAGCTGATGACATGTGGGTGAGGCTTCTTTCCCAGTTGGGGTCTGCCAGGTGTAGCCTTCAGTTTCAGTTGCTGGGCTTGAAAGTTTTGTACCACAGAAAAAGTCAACTGCTGGTGGCTTCCATGTCAACTTCTGCTCTTCTGGATTTCTGCCTGACTTATTGGCAACTAATAATGAAATCAATAAATTCAGGACATATTTTAGACACCCTTTAGATTGATTTGATTGATTGCCTTGAAAACTATAGCCAATTAAATTTTAATTGCTTGAATTATCTTTTCTGAATTACTGCCATAGTTCAGAGGTCAAAGTTTTGACTGTTGTTAATAATCTCCCAAGTTTTCTTCTGCGTTTGGCTGGATCCTTATTTACAGGCTATTTCTTTAAAATGTAGAATGCAATCTTTCTCCTGCCTAATGCACTTGCAATTCTTTGAGTAAAATCCTGTTTTCACATTATATGGGATTTTTATGAGCTGACCAGCAGGAATTCTATTATTCTATGACTTCCTGGGCTGTGCACTTTTATCATTGTCCTTACAGTTTTCCAGATTTCTCATGTAGTTTTAATGGTATGTGCCTGTACTTGAAATTAATTTTGTTGAAATAATTCTTTCCATTTGCATACCAATTGATAGGCATAATTTCTTGGCTATTCCATTGCAGTGTATCATGTTTAGGTAGAATTTCCCTAACAGTAACATAAAGCAAAATTTACATATTTGACTTATTACCATCTTTTTCTTTCACTATATAATATCTGTATCTTCATTGGAGAGCTTCTGAGAATTGATTGACATCATTTATTTAAATAGCATCATTCTTGTGCTTCTGCTTAATTTACCTTTGTCTGCTTGACTCATCTTACCTTGACTGAGACTAGGTATATTATGAAAACATCAGCTAAATAAATAACTATGAAATGACAATGTAAATGAAAGGTTGAGTGAAATTATCTAGGTAGTATAAGAGAGATTTGTGATTGTTTTAAAATACTCCTCAAATAATTAAGAAATGAATGATGGGAAAATTAAAGGTAAATTTTTTATTTCAATTTACTAAAAATCAGTCATTTTAAGTAAGAATCACTTTTCGGGCCGGGGAGTTAGCTCAGTGGTTCCGGCGCCTGTCTTGCAAGTGCAAGGACCCGGGTTTGATTCCCTGGTAACCACATAACAATACTGGGCGTGGAGACTCAGCCCAGCAGCAGCCAGTCCCACATACCACAGTGCCGGGCGTGGTGGCTCACGCCTGTAATCCCAGCACTCGGGAGGCAGAGGCAGGAGGATTGCTGAGATGTGAGTTTGAGGCTGAGCTGAGTGCCAGCCTGAACCACACAGCGAGACCTTGTCTCAAAAAACCTAAAAAAAAAAAAAAAAAAGAATCACTTTTCAGTGGTCCATGCTTCCAGTTTGTGAAAAGTTATAGTGTAAAATTTTTCAACTGGTGCATAATGAATTGAATAAAGCTTTCTAATAATACATATTGGATTTCCTTAAAGAAAGAAAATCACAGAAAGGTAACCTACAATCTCATCACTGAGGAACTACTGGGTGTTGTACAATTTAAAGGTGTTGTATGGTAAGCTATCAAATTAGCATCAAAGAGTAGAGGGAAGAAGGGAAGGAGAAAAAGAAAAGAAGGATGAAAGAACAGACAGAATGTGAAAGAGAAGAAGAAAAAGTGCAACACGGAGAAGAGGAGGAAGAGAAGGAAGCTTCCTTTGTTTTTGCAACACTTTTTCCACCAACAGAAACCCCTGTGGTCTTTCCTTAAACTCCTGGTCTTTCCTTAAACTCCTCTTACATTATACACACAAACACACAAGCATATTTACACATGATGTGTATTTTGTGCATATATGTGAAAAGATATGCCTTTATTGTTTACTTGTCTAGAAACTTTATTATCTTTATGCATTGATATTGCTTCTTGATGAGTTTAATATATTACAATTTCCTATTTTTTTAAAGAGCCATTATTGTGGTGATTATATAATACGGTTTTTAGCAAATCTGTCAATTGACATATATTTTCATACATAAGAAAATGCCAAATTAATTTTAAAGAACAGAATTATACATTCCTTTAAACTTATAGTAAGAGACTATTATACTTACTTGGCATTTGTTATTTAAAACAACTTCCCTGCTCATTAATTATTTACTGTTCACACCAATCTATTACAAATAGGATGTGTATACATCATAGAAAAAAGTATGAACATCAAATGGGGAAAGGAAAGCTTACACTAATTTTCCAGAGAAGGTAATCAGGGCTTAGTAACTTTTAACAAATGCTATAATGCTTGTCTTTGAACTATTTGTTTTTCTAACACTTACTATCCTTTGGAAGCTGATGATTTAATCCTAGAACATAAACATATCTTAATGCCTACAGTATGGTTAAAGAAATTTATGGATGACATTTAAAAATTATTCTGTGAATCTACCAAACATCTTTATTTTTCTTGGCAATGGGATCAAACTCAGGACCTTCCAGACAACCATAGTGGCATACACAGGCAATCCTAGATTTCAGGGGTCAGAGGTAGGATGATCACCATGAAATCAAGGCTAGTCTGGGGTACATAGTCCTATCTAAAAACAAACAAACAAAAAAAACCCGCCCCAAAATTCAGAACCTTCAAAGTGTGAGGCAGGCTCAAGACCACAGAGCTACATCCATGGCTCTACCAAATACTTACATTGGCCTAAATATTTAGCACACTCTGAATATCATTGTAATTAAATATGAGGCAAGTTTGTAAGGCATAGCATTTACTCAGAAAAGCAACTTGTATACTAATATAGCCACACAGGTCAAAATGATACAAAATTTTATTTTGGCAAATATTGACAAATAATGACTATAGCTATTTGATATATGAAAAATACCTTTCCTGCAGCTAATGCTGAATTTTGGATATCATTTTCACCTAAATGTTCTATAGATGAGTGGATAATTGCCATCACATAATGTATACTTTTTTTTTTTTTTTTTTTTTTTTGAGACAGGGTCTCGCTTTGTAGTTCAGGCTGGCCCTGAGCTCAACCTCAAACTCACATCACAGCAATCCTCCTGCCTCTGCCTCCCAAGTGCTGGGATTACAGGTGTGAGCCACCACGCCCGGCACTGTGGTATGTGGTGCTGATTGCTGCTGGGTGTAAATCTCCACACCTAGTATTGTCTGTGGTTAACTGGTGATCAACGTGGGTCCTTGGGCTTGCAAGACAGGCGCCGGAACCACTGAGCTAAATCCCCGGCCCCCCATAATGTACACTTTTATAGTAGAACTTTTTTGACAAAGTAAATCTTGTTTGATTGATTTAAAATTTATAGAACTGATTGATTAACATCCATACCATTTTGATGATGTAGGTCTGTGCTACTCCACTGTAGAGTCATAGTTTGTAAAAATTGAATTTGAGAAAGTCGAAGTGATAAAATATTTTCCAAAGAAAAACACCCAGTGACACAATGTGCTGTTTTCAAGCAGACCTTTTGTCAAATAAATCTCACAACTCTGCCTAGAAACCATAGATAGTGCAAAGATTTACTAACTGTTTCATGCTGCGTCTTACTTTTATCTTCTCTCTGATTACGGAACCTTCATATGGCTGCACACTGCCACATTGAGTTCAATGAATAAACGTGTGATGAATTCTCTCTTCCTTTCTGCTTCTCTCATCTCTTCTCTGTGGCCCTTGTCATGTATACACCTCTCCCCTACATGTCTAGTGTCTGGTGCATTATCATCCCCCAACCTCATGCTGGAATTTCCTGCCATTCAATTTGTATTCCTAGAGCAGACTCGTCTCTCAGTAGAAAAATCCCTTCCTTCTTCCTGTAATTAGCCAATGCTTTTTGTGGTTCTTCCAAATATCTGGTCAAAAAATATCTCCATTGCCAATACAGCAGATATCTCAAATGCCAGTACTACCTGTTCCATAGAATATGTAGAGTGTGATCCAAAAGTCTGCTTTCCGAGATGTATTAATCTTCCCAAATCATGCTTTTCTTAATGATTTAAAAGTGTTGTCCTGTTACAAATTGTATTTTCTTGAGGTTCATTTTGGAATAATAAAATGTATCAATGATCTTCTATACTGTTCAATAAAAGAATAATTTAAAATCTGCTAAAATTTTTATTTTAGTTGCATCTAAATCTCATTAAATTACATAGATTATTAAGCTCATATTCAATTAGGACATTTAAAAGTGGAGGCAATTATTGTTTAAACTAATAAAATTAATAGTGATACAAATATAGTGATATTACATTAAATACTTATAAAACAGGGAGGTAAAATATAATTTTCTATCTTTTTTGATGTAAGATTGTTGAAATAACTTATATAAATATTGAATTATCTGTTTTGTCAACAAAATCTCATCAATTGGTTTATGTGATATTGTTAGTCTGCTTCATGAATATGGATGATGGTTTGCTAATGTTTAATAGACATTGTTTTGCTTTTTTGTCTAGAAATAAAAGTGGCTCTAGCAGTTCCTTGGGTACTAGATATAACTATAAAGAAATTAACTTTAGCTTTATGTGTATTTTTGAAGCACATAACTACTCTGGAATTAGAAAAGAAACAACAAAAAATAATGAAATGATCATAGAGAGTGCTTATGTTTGATAACAACTTGTACATGGTTTTCTAGTATTAGAACATCTAATAGCTTTTACCAAAGAAAATAATGACTGTCTTTACTTTCTATTATTTCTTAGAAAAAATATGTAGCATTATAATTTGATAATAGAAAAGACAATGAAAGCAAAGTTCAGAACTAGCAAAGGTCCAGACACTGTAAATTTCATTTTTGCAAATTTCATGCTCACAGAGAGTCTGATAAGTATCTCAAAAAATGTATCATTAATTATTTCATGGAAGTGTTTGGTTTACTTCTTATTTTACTCCTGTACATTTAAGTGGATGATTAGCCAGAGCATTAGTTATCAGTTTTATATTTAGAGGGGATAAAAATGTTGGTGAAATATGAAGATTTTGTTAATTTCTCAATTTAATAAAATGAATTAAAACATACACATACACACATATATATATATACATATATACATATATATGTATATATACACATATATATACATGTATATACACACACATATATACATATATGTACATATACGTATATGCATACACACATATATATATGTATATATGCATGTATATATGCATGTATATATGCATGTATATACACATATATGCACCTGTAATCAAACTGGAAACTTTGCATTTGCCAAACAAGCACAGCACCATTGAACTACATCTCCAGCCATAAGACATAAATTTTCAAACCTGTTTCTAGTGTTACATTTTGTTATGACACACTGAATTCTCATTTGTAAAATAATTTTACTAATTAAAATTATAATGGGAAAAGACAATATTTAAATCTCAATATTTCAAATAGGAATTGCAATTCTATTATGATAAAACAAAAATGAATTGTATTTCTTGTGCATATGATATACTAGTGTTGTTTCATAAAATTCAGAACCAGCAGTGTATATTGCACATCAAAACAGTTAAAATGCAGTTTACAAGATTTAAATGTGAACAGCTATTTTTTTTCCTTTAACATCAGTATCTACATCTTAATTATTAGTGAACTTTGTTAGCAGCACCATGATTTTAATCTAACAGAAACATTTCCCTGCCATCTTCAGTTCTAGCTCTATTTGACTGGAAAAATAAATCTTTATCAATTTTAGTAAACTGGTATAAAAAGAAAAAGAAATTTTATTTTTCCTCTTGGTTATTTGTGAAGGATAAACCAAGGAGCTTAGGCATCTAAATCATATTATTATTTGCTAATTTTGTTTGGTAGACAAAAGTGTAGTTTGGTTTGGAATTGATACGTTGCTGTATTTTGGAAATTGGATTTAAACTTGGAGAACACTCAAGACAAATTGTGGCAAGAAGTCTGTGTGACAGTAGAGTAGCTGTGACTTGTCTCCTATCTTGTTTGTTTTCTAATCTAATGGTCAGTCGGTCTCAGGCCAGATTTATTGTGCATCGAGGGAACAAGTGGCATTTTGCCTTCTTCAGGAGTAACATTGTTCGAGTGCTGTGATTAGTGAATATTTCTTTTGTTCATTGATCTCTTCATGCAGCCTTAAGTCGCAGCCCTCTGGGATCTGAACTGCAGCGGATGTTAAGTTTATTCTCAAATTACTTCTTTAAGAGACTATTCTAGGTAGTTTCTAATTAGACACCCCCAGATGGTATGAATCAGGCAGCTGTAAGCCCAGCTGGGAACAAGTGTGAAGGAAATGTTCATCTTTTACTTTTTTCTTTTCTTAGCTTTGTTCCCCTCTAACACAACTTTTAATATTCTTACAATTTCACAGGCTTTTGAATACTGTAAATGGTTGCATCATCTGCTCTGGAATACTAATGAGATATCCCATTTTTGCTGTGAAAACTCAAGATCCGTAGATGCAGAGGCCTGTTTGAACTTGTAAATAATCCATTTGAAAGGTATTCCATGAAAGAGTTCCATGTATTAAAATTAACAGGAAGAACATTTTTCACAATTTAAATCTCTAAACCTTTGAGCCACTCCAACTTTTCTTTTTTGTCTAGATCTACACAAGTCCTTTTAAAATCTATGTCAGGCAATATGTTTATGAGATGTAATTCAATATTTCAGGCATCTCTATCTACTTATTAATAATATTTATACTCTACTCATTTAGAATGATATGCTATTGTTTTATAACAGTGAAAATGGTAAACTTAGTTGTTAAGGTATAATTATTAGTGCATCTTCTAGGTTTGCCTCACTGCATAAAGTTATTGATCCACATATTAGTCCATTAATCTTAATTACTATGGTATATCTGTACTGTTTTAGTTATTACTATAAAAATAAGGAATGTAAGAGAATGTTCTGGTAGCGAACAAAGAACATGACAACCCCAAGAGTTGTTTTCCCAATAGCAATGAGTGATGTTTATCAAATGTTCCCACAGTCAGAGAGTGTGAAACATTCTCAATACTATTGAAAACACCTCTATTGTGTCCCTTGCAAGCTAGAGCAATTTTCTCCAAGAGAAGTTTTAACTCAGAGATATAGAGAAGTGTAGTAGGAGACCAAGGTGGTAGCTTTGTGCTGAGTGCAGTGCTTCCAAGTCCACATTCAGACAACAAGCGGCAAGCTCTCAGACACCTGCTTCTGCCATCCACATTTCACGTTCAGTTTAATATGAACAAATCATTTTTGATGTACATCATCAAGAGTGGGCAGTGTTGCCCCCAGTTTGCCACGAGTCAAGTGCAGGATCACTGCGGCTTCTATTTTTTGTGATTGTTACCAATAATCCCTTTCATATCGCTTTTCTGGCTTCATACAAATTGACTCTTCAAGGTTCCTCATGTCACCCCATCTTGTCCATACTTCATCCATAAAATCAGTGGTCAAGTCATGAGTGTCTTTAATACACATTTTGTCACTAAGCTACTGATAAGCAGGCTCTCTGAGGTGATTACCTAATGCCAAAAGCAAGAAATTGCATGTGTTTGGCCTTACAAAATGCCTGTTAACCAACATTGATTGAAGTTAAGATTTTAGACAACATATTGGACTATGATGTCAATAGTATCTACTAGTCTTTGTTTCATGGACAAATACAGGCAGAAATTTATTGTGACCTCAAATGATCCTGATTCTTGTCTTTCAAATATACATTAGTATTTTTAAAATTAAGCATATTTTTGCTTCATTAATCATAGGAGCAATATATGCTTGTATTGAACTATTCTCTAACCCTTACCATTAGAAAAAGTATGTCTAAATGTTTAAGTGACTCAGATAAGCCCAAGACAAAAACTAGTAAAGTAAAGGAAAAAAGGAAGGAAATTAGAATTCAGTTAGAATAGGATAGAAGGAAGCTTTTACAAAAGAAAGAAAGTATGATGTGCTAAAATGATTAGTGGACTGACTTTGTCTGTCTCTATGTCTCTCCCTCCCTCCAAGAAAAGAAAAGAAAGAAAGAAAAAAAAAAGTCTTCCCATTCTCACTATGAAGTTCTCAATAACAAGTCATATATTCCTTGGTTTTACTGGAAAATAAAGCATCTTATGCAAAAATTCTGACCACCTTGTATTTCATTCATCCAAATCACACACTTTTCATGTAATCACTACATTCCTGTATCTTGCATGCCTACAACAAGGAAATGTGAATAACTTACCTCCATTTATCAGAAACAATTCATGACTCAGAGAGGAAAATATGGAGAGATAATTTTTTATAAGTTAAAGTCATATTTTATTTTGTAATTCTAAAATGTTTCTTATTTCCTAACGACAATTACTTTGTGTGTTGGATATTGACTGGGCAGTGGGAAAAACGAGCACTTTCCTACAGCTCAACTTTGAGTGTATCTTCCGTTTCATGCCCCTTCCATTTCCTCCAGTGCTCTCATTACTATAATTCTAATTTTTCTTCATTTCTATCATGAAACCTCTGCAGAGAGGGCAAGTTTTGACTTTAGTATCATCTCTACTGACATATATGGATGAGCAAAGAATGCAGAAATAAAATCAAGAATGATGACAGAACCCAGAATATGTATTTTGCACTCAGAAAGGGAATGTTAAAATGGAAAGAATGATTCATACAACCAATGATGAAAGTTTCCCATAACTGTAAAATAAAATGTGAATTTTGCCATTTTTAGGATTAGTCAAAGAAAGAATGGCAAAATGCATCAAAAGTATAAAATACAGATTCATTTTAATTAGTATAAATGATCAAGGAAATGTACGATGCCAAATGCTGGCATTCACTTATGAATTATGACTGTATAGCTTTTAGAAATATGTTAATAAAAGATTCTGATTAGAATGGTGGTGCATGTTTCTATTCGCAGCACTCCAGGAGCTGAGACGAGAGAACTGCTGTGAACTCAAGGCTAGCGTGGGTTACATTGTGAGTGTAAACTTAACCTGAACTACAGACCTCAGCATCCATATTTTAAAATTCATCCAAGTAAACAATAATATACCCAGGTGTTCTACACTACATATCACCTATTCTGCTTCTATTTGATATCCTTTAGTAACTGGACACATCCAGATTGTGCTGTGAAATATACAAGTCATCTTAGCTAAAACCAATATTTCTTCTCTCACAACGTCTATTTGTCTCATTTGTCTTTGACAACATCCTTTAACTTCAAAATGTGGTAAAATCATGTCTGACACCTTTCCTTCTCTCAATGACCTTCGTCACAGGAGATGAGAAAAGAACTTGGAAGGACTCCGTAGCTTTCTCCTAACCATCACTCTTGGGTGCTGCTTCTGCAGCATCCATGAAACCCCACAAAAACAAGTTTGAAGCCCACAAGCTGACCTCTCCAGTATAACACCAGTTAAAATGCCTGGTTAATCTTAAATGCATAAAAATTGTATATATACCAATCAGTTTCATCCATGATGCTAGTTTAATCTTAGCACACTGAAAAAAAAAAAAAAAGACTTGTGTTATTTCCAATTCATTTTTGTGAAGATTTTTGATTTGTGACAAATACTGAGTAACTTGTTTGAAGTTAATGATATACAGTATATTGACTTGTTATCCTTTTAATCAATTGGCATTTTATTATTTTTTCATAAAATGACTGTAGTTATATATTTTCATCTGTTTGCCATCTTTACCAATAAATATAGATTTAATAATCTCACTTTTAAGCCACTGAATCATGGACCAGTTCTTTCCATACAGTAACTTACCTCTACACATAATGGAATATTTATTTATTCATTTTTTAAAAATTTCACTACTTTTCAACTTTGCATCCATGACTCACATATCTTTCACTTTGTGGGTAATTGTGGGTCATCTGTGCTTTATACATAACTCCCAGTGTTCTGCCCCTTCCCTAGTAGAGAGCATATTGACAGGTTACCCTCACTTCTCAGCACACTCCATGCCACAGTGGGGATATGTGCTTTGGCTCGACTTAATGGGCCACCATTGTCAGTTGCTGTGTGCTTCCCTGCTGCCCTGCAAGATTCCCTGACTTAATCAGCTATCTAATTAGCCTAGACAACATTTATTTTATGACATCATCTTTGATACATCCTCTGTTTGTTTTCTCAACTAATATTCTAGTTGAAAAAAATGCAGAAAACAATAGAAAATAAAAGAATCTACCAGCACATCTATTTTTGTATCTATGTCTATATTCTATTCCTTCTGCTGCTGTGGGTGGAAGCTATTTCCTTTTCTCATATATTACTTTTCACTATTTTTCACTTCTTCAGGGACTTAATTCAATCTGGACTTCTCATTTCTCCTTCTTCTTATGGAATCAGGGGAATCAGATTTTATTAAGGTCTCAAAGAAGTCACCCCTTAAGAGGGATTAATGAAATGTATCCCATTTATAGTGTCATCTACAGGACTTTATTCGACCTAATGCTCAACTCAATAAGTGAGGTCTTTGAAAATGCTGGAAAGTGAGTTTCTGGAATACATTTCCTAAGATATTTATGCTTAAGGAAAAGCAAGAGAAAGAAAGAGGAAAGGATAAGGAAGTGGCATTCTCTGGAAGATGGATTGAGATATGTGTTGATTATAGTCAACAAGCCAGGGTTTCTCCTTTGAACATCCACTGGTGTCTATGAGATGAAGGTCATTTTGTCTATCAAAATTTCATCTGCAGAATTTAAGCCAAGTCAATAATTATCTCACTGAATTGCCCAGGGAAGGTGAAAGTAGGACAGTCAGACTCCCAGGGCATCCCTACACCATCCAAGGTCAATGGATAGCATAGAAAATTCAATTGCAGTTCTCAGTTAGGGTCTGCCAAAGTCTTAGAGCTTCCTGAGCAAAAATATATGCACAGCACATCAAAGTGTCTGACATGAGATGTTTTTTTCTTTTTTCAAAAAAATAAAAAAATAAAAAAGGTTACAGATCAATCTAAACTTTCAAGCTAGATGAAAGATTCTAACATCTAAAGAGAGATGACAAGATGTGTATTTTCCTGACAAAATATAATTTAAAACCTCTTCAGATCCTCCCCTTCAAGATGCCAGAAATCATTTCTTTTTTTACCAAAAGCATATTATTGGAGTCATAATTCACTTGGAAGAAAATGAGATGGAAAGTCAGTAGCATAAAATAGTGTGCTTTTGTGTGTGTGTTGCCCCTGTCTCCAGGGTTGGGTTCACTTTAGTTCATTGTAGGGCACAGAGTGAACACATATTCATTTTTAAACTCTGAATTTGGGAGCAGAATGTTTGATGATGTGACAAGTGTGTATAATGGTACATAGCAAACTGAATCAATGATTTATTTTGTATCTAATCTAAGCTGAAAAATATAACACACGAAGAAAAAAGGCTAATCAGGAAAGATCTAAATTAGTTACAATGATAAATATTGGAAATACTTCTCATCACCGATAGCATCACTTTGTGTATGACAGTAGCCTCTATTAAAAGGTAGCATATTTCAGCTTTGATCACATATATTGAATTTTCAAAAGGACTTCTTGGTTTTTAATGGAAAAACACTCATCGCCTGAATACAAGACTCCATAAGGCAATAAAATAGGCACAAGATGTATCACTTCCATATGCTTTGTCAACTATATTTAGAGCCTTATCTCATTTGCTAGTTTTTCACTTATATGATGAAATGTCTATTGATTCAAACATTTCAGAAACACAGTGATTTAGTGGGGACTCAAGGAGCACTTTCCTCTCCAACTACTGTTGCATATAATCATGATGTTTTAAAAATTGTCGTATTTATTTTCACCAAGAAAAAAAGTCATAAAATATATTGCAATTTGTAGGAAGACTCTCCATAATTTAAAGCAAATGTGAAAAGGTCTTAAGAATGATAAAGTTGTGACCCTCCAGTCTTTGCTGGTACAATAATGTAGTAATCTGTTTTAACTCTGTGTTTTTTTTTTCCTTTTCTTTTGTGTATTAATTTGTGTTTTGCTTTCAATTTGCCACACTGAACAAAGATAACTGAATTCTTGATCAAATTTAGTGTGGTGTCCTTCTCTGGAAGAAATGCATGTCCAGATTCTAGTGTATATTTTATATGAGATAGTCTCCACCAAGAAAAAGTGTCAGTAATCAAAGTATAGTGAGTTTAAACTTCTAGTTAACGGTCATTTATATTATCAATGGAAAATTCTGAGAAGAGTTAGCATTGGTAGTCTGTGTAAAAAGTGGATGTATTTGAATAACTTTGTTGAAGAAGTATTCAAAGCTATTTTTCTCATTGACTGTAAATTTAAACCACATAAGAGAAGGTTATGTCTTCTGAAGTAATATGGGAAAAGAGAAGCTGTATTCCAGTTTCAATGAATGAACTTCTCAGAAGTGCAATAGGAGGAAAGAAAATCAGTGAGACCAACAGAACGCCATCTTATTTAGTAGCTAATTTAATTGTTTTTTGCTGTAGTGGTTGATTTTCTGTTTTGAGAGCAGGAAACTGAACTGAGGGTTTTGTCTATAAGAAGGAAGGGGTCTGCCACAGAGCTGTGCATTCACTCTAAGAGCTTCAGCCTGTGACTAAATGCTAGAAAGTTGTAAAGGACCATGTAACAATTGAGCATATAATCCTCATCTTCTTTGTTCTTATTAACTGTTTCTTCTAGTTCATTGGAACTAGAAGCAGTTAACTGCTAGGAGCAGTTAAAACTGTTTATTCCAGTGTTTCTGTTCTAAAGTTTCAATCAGCCTAAAAATCAGTGGAGTTGTTATAGTGTACAGGAAAATTAAGTCTGTCCAGAGAGGAGGATAGCAAACTGATAATTCATCTCTTTACCTACCCCAGTGTGACATTAACATTGTCCTTGTTGTTGGGACTAAGTTTTACTGAGACAATCTTTCAGGGCATGGCATGATCTTCAAGTCCAACCATAAGCTTTATTATTCAGCGGAGGGCCATCCTTCCACGTGGAAGAGAGCAGAGTGGTAAACTGGGGCACAGTATTTAAAGGTAAAATCTACTACCCCTCACCTGTCACCAGGTGGTTTCTATGCAGGAGCGATTAGGTCATTCTCTTGTTAAAGTGGAGAAGTGAGTCCTTACAGAAGCCAATAGTAACAAGTAGATCAGTTATTACTGAAGTATAGGTCATTCTGAAAGCATCTAATCTGTAGCTGTGTTTATCCTCTGGGTGAACAGATCCCAAGGAGACAAATTCAGGGTTCAGAGGGAGGAAACAGCATACAAGGTAGAAGTTTTTAACAAAATGGCTGTTTTTATGTCAAGTTGGGTCTCATACTTGATTCTTGAGGGGGGAGAAAATTTTTTTCAAGGCTGTTAATGAAAATTTTAATAAAAAATAAAGATATTCCTTTTTTACTTTCCCCTAACTTCCCTTTTCTTGCTCCCTTTGACCATAAAGGTCTACAGAAAATAAAAGGTTTAAGCTGTTAGGTGGAGGGATAATAAACTGAAGGAAAAGGTATAATCAATATCTAACAATGAATGTCTGCCAGTGTCTCCTGCTCCTATGTTCACATGAAGGCTGAAGAATAGTGGTCAAATATCTTTACCAAAAGACACTTGAATTGGGTGCAGAGTTCAATTAGGCTTTTGAAATACACTTTCCACTTAGTAGATTTATCACAATATAGCTGTACTTTTCAACATTTGAAATATGCTTTTGGCAGTTCGGTGTGATCAAAGTTCTATTCCAGGTATTTTAAAATCATGCCCTAAAATGCATCACTTATATGAGGTGGATTGCAAGTTAAAACTTTATTGCATTAAAATCTCAAAATTAAATATTAAAAGATCAACAGTGAAGCTATGAAGTACAGATTTGTATATGTGGATGCATGCTGACATGTACACCCATGTTCTTCTGATTTTACATCAAACACATATACTCACATTATAGTGTTTGGATTTTTTTATTGTATATATTGCAGATTTATTTAAGATAAATTCAAAAGTCAAAAATAGGCAAGATATGAGAGGGAAGTGAAATAGATGAGTTGGTAGAGACAAATGTGTTGTTCCTTTAGTATAGGGATTCAAATGCTTTCTCTTCTTTGCATTCACTAGAATCATGTGACTGGATTAGAAAAGAGTCAAGTAGCAGAATAGGGTTATCAGTAGCTTTCTGCAGCCAAATCAAGGCTCGTGGGTTTTTTTGTTTTGTTTTGTTTTGTTTTGTTTTTCTGTCTGTGTCTCTCCACTTGACATATACAGGTGATTATCACTAAGTTGCAAATATAATGGGTGATAACAATTTCTAACTTTATTTAGAAATTTGTTCTCAGAGAAAATTGACTTTATCCACGCCAAAAATTCTTGACTAGATAAGCTGAGAAAATTTGGAAATTAGAATATTCATTCATAAGTTTAATTGCATTTTGGGGTAAGCAGACGTATTTAAGGGCTTGTCACTTACCACTTCAGAAGGAGAAGGAATATTAGACTTTGAAACAAGGTTTATCTCAAAATATTCTACACTAGATTTCTCATTTTTTAATTAAAATATTTATTGGTTCATTACATATACACATCATAATTGCACTCCACAATGGGTATTTGCACCAATATAAGACACAACTTAATTCTCATTTTTTTCCCCATAGCCTACCCACCCTACCACCCCACCCCCTATATAGATAAACTTTGTTTCCTTTATTTTTTATTATAATCTTATTATTTTCCCCCTTAATCCTATTACACTTTGAGTATTTTCTATTTCACGATATATAACACACAATTCTATAACTCATTTCCATCTTTATTTTCTCATACCAGAGAAAAGATGTGATATTTACCTATATCTGTGACCCATTTATTTCACTTATGAAGATATACTCAAGGTATGTCCATTTAAGTATAAATGATTCAAACTTGCCATTTTTTATGGCAGAGTACTACTCCATTCTGTAGAAGAACCACAGCTTTTTTATCCAGTCTCCAGTTG
Source organism: Petromus typicus (assembly GCA_004026965.1). Lineage (NCBI taxonomy): Eukaryota > Metazoa > Chordata > Mammalia > Rodentia > Petromuridae > Petromus > Petromus typicus. The sequence goes on along the minus strand of PVIR01010449.1, from coordinate 22,682 downwards.
ATGGACATTTAGGTTGTCCAAGATGTAGCAATCACTAACTGAGCTGCTGTAAACAAGGGTGCACATATGTCACTGTGAAAACAACACTGAGATTTCATCTCACTCCACAAAGAATGGCTGCCATTTCAGAATTAGCCAGCAGCAAATGTCGGCAAGGCTGCAGAGAAGAAAGAACCCTTCTCCACTCTTGGTGGGACTGTAGACTCGTACAACCCCTGTGGAGATTGGAGATTTCTCAAAAAGCTAGGATTGGAGGTCCCATTTGACCCAGCCATCTCCCTGCTAAGTATATACACAATAGATTTCTTATTTTTCCTGAAAGTTCATACTGTTGAATCATTTTTATTTCTCTTTCATTTTTATGAATTGTACCATTTGATATTCTTTAGTAATCCTCTATAAATATTTTCATTTTTTAAAATCTTTATTGGTACGTTAAATATACACATCATGATTGCACTCCATAATGGGGATTTGTACCAGTATAAGACACAACTTAATTCTCATTTTTTCCCATAGCCCTACCCACCCTACCACCCCCCCATATACATAAAATTTGTTTCCTTACTTGTTTGTTACAATCTCAACATTTCCCCCCTTCATCCTATTTTACATTGAGCATTTTCTATTTCACAATATATAACGTACAATGCTAGGACTCATTTACATCTTTATTTTCTCATACCAGAGAAAATATGTGATATATTCCTATCTGTGCCCTATTTATTTCACTTATGAGGATATCCTCAAGGTATGTCCATTTAAGGAGAAATGATTCAAACTTATCATTTTTTATGACAGAGTAATACTCCATTCTGTAGAAGAACCACTCTATAAATATTTTCTTATGCTTAAAAGTATATTGTAGAAATAAGCAGTTGTAAAGAGTTATCCATTTACTAATAATATGTCCTTTGGATTTCTGTAATACACTTCCAAATCTTGGGCAAATGACATGGAATGGAGTAAGACAGCAATTACTTAGGAAGTGGAAATCAAGAGACTTCTTTCTCTTGTTGATCAAGTTAACAACTTGGGGAAACCCTGGGCTTCAAGCAGTCGCCATCACAGTGAGGTGGAACCGCACTGCTGGAGGCAGCTCATGTTTTCTACCTCCTGCCTGCGCACAGCAGGAAATGCCCTCGGAGCTGTGTTCTGAGGCAACACAGAGGCGTCGCATGTGAACAAACAGGCGCAGGTGACAGAAGAGGGAACTAGAAAACACAGCGGTTTTCAAAAGGGAAAGCGTGGAGCACCATTCCACCTCTCCTTGAGCACCTGAGCTTTCTGGTGGACCCTGCTCATCTCGAAGTCAGTAGAACCCACAGTAGAGAACTCCAGATTATAGTGCAAGGAGGGAAATCCATAGTGACCATTTTTTTCTCAATCATCCGAAAGAAAAAGCTATCTCAGTGTCTCTGAGGCATGAGAGAACAGAACAGTGTCTTTTCAACACACTCTATTGCAGTTGGGATGGGAATGATCCTTTCAGTCTTCTCCACCTCCCAGAGGCTGTTTCCGACTCCAGAGCAGCTCTCAGCATGGCCTCGTGATGGATACTGGCATGGGGCCCTGGACTCTCATTGTGATCGGATGGGATGGGAAAGAAAATAGGAAAACATTGCATTAGAAGCAAAGTCATACTTTGTACAAACCTGTGTAACGTTGTGCTTTAACATGTGAGATATCATGATTATATCTTTTTAAATTTATTGTTATTCCTCTTCTTTTCAAAGAACAAAGCCCTTAACAATTACAGAGATCAACTTCCTGATCTTCAAGGTCACACACAGAAATGACTATGTTAATGGTGGAGAAATGTTCCTCTACGTGTAGCTGCTTTCTTCTATGTAAGAAGCAGATTGCAGAATTAGGGAGAAGTCTGTACTTTGCAAATATCTGGTGCAGACATTTTCTTTCACTGAACCAAGTCTGTCTAAACATTCACAATTCTCCTTTCCTTACCTCATTACTATTCCCATTTAACCCACTTACTTGGCTAAATCTTTAAATTTGTATGAAAATGTTAACTTGATCGCCATAATTTAGAGTATCAACAGTGTAGTAGCTGTAAAGATCTTTCCTTAAGTATTTGAAAGGAAATTATTTGGAAATCTTGACATGAAATCTCTTTTAACTCTGACAACAAGAATGTTTATCAAAGCTAGAGCCTCATGTGTCAGGCTTATAATCATATTTAAGTAGTAAATACAATTTAATTAAATTTTAATGCTTCTAAATGATTCCACACAGATAGTGTTGACTTTAGATTTAATAAATTATGTATTTATCAGTCTGTTTCTCCTGGAGCGCTCTGAAGTCTCCCTTGCAAAGTACGTGAAGACACCTAGCGGTCAAAATTCATACTGCACGTGGCTAACCGGGGCGCGGGAAAGGTGAAGTCTAACTGGAAACCAAACCATTTTGTGAAAATTTTATCTACAAAAAAAAAGGGGGGATGAGTAGTCCGCTTATGGAGTGACGTCATTTTTGAATGAAACCGAATGTTTCTAATTTAGTGTGACATAAGGAAACAATCTGTCAAACCATCAAATAAAACCTAAAAATTGGTTTCCAAATAAATCATGTAGTTGGATTTGAATGAGCAATAGTTTGCAGTAAACCCTGTTGGGAAATATGATCAAACATTTCAGAATAAATAATCGCGACAGAAAAAATAAGAGGAAGATGGCTCTGTTTTGTAAAACATTGCTGACTGAATCACTTAACATCGGGGCATCTCTGCCTTTAAAAATACATGATCATTGATCAGGCAACAACCTAATTCTCCTTTATTTTGAAAATATTTTAAAGTTAACTTTGTACAAGAAAATAGAACTTTAAGATTAAAAAAGATTTAGGGGTAGTTATGAAGGATCAGTGGGTGTTGATAATTGTACTTCCCTGATGACATTTTAAGGCATTTGAAATGTAGGAGCGACCAGGTGAAAGTTGTACTGCTTACTAGCAATGCATGTAGGACATTTTATTTTAAATACATCTAAATTAGTGATATTTCTGTCAATACAACCATGTAAGACAGAATTCCAAAGCTCTGTTTGAAAATTAGAGATGATAAAGAAATAACAGGACTTAAGCAGGAGAGATTTTAATCTGGAAAATTATTTAATTTCCCTCATAAAAATGAAAATAGGGTGGTACAATTGTCATTGATAATGGCTTTGGAAAGTTTTACTAATACTTTATTTGTTTATTGATTTATTTATGTGATATGTTTGAGCCAAAGAAGATGTAAATATTGGAGCTCCATCAAGTCCTGAAATAAACCCTGTGTGTAACTCATAGATGAGTGATCGCTGATTACAGATTATACTTGGCTTAACGTATTTGCTCATTTTCTTCCTCTGGGGACTGGCAGGGATGCTAAGTAGGCAATTTAGACCTTATGATGAAGATCATTTTAAATCCTTCACTTATCCATTTCCTCCAGGACCATGACCCTCTCAGGTAGAAAAGCTCTCCTAAATTGCAATAATTAACTCCCTAGCTCTCTCCTACAACAGCACTGCTCACCGCAGGCTTTCTCCAGGACTAGCAGACAGGTCTCCCCAAACTACCCCACCCTTGGGAAGAAGGCCAGGCATGTTTTGGAATTGTATGAATCCACATTTCAGTCATCTTTCAGCTGCATTAGTTCTATAACATTGGACAAATTATATAACTGCTTGCATTAATTTATTCAGATACAAATCAATAGAACTAATTTTCTCACAAAAGGTTGTTAAAAATAGCTGAGAAAATATTTTCATGCATATCAATACTGTTTTTTGGCAGTAGAGGTAAAACAAAAAGCAAGATCCTTTTCCACATAAACCCTAAAACGATATGATACATAGATTTGGAAAGTAACATTGATGGATACTGATTTTCAGCTTATTCGAGTGGCCATATCGAAATATAATATTGATAATATCATTGTAATACTTTCAAAATTAATGATTTCTTTAAGGGAAAAATCACATCAAGAAGAATGAATTAGTCTTGCATGCATAAGTTACTTTCATAAAAGAATTAAAAACCTACAAAATGCGTCTTTTCGAATGACTCAAAATGTGTAGTTTCAACAGCTTTCTCCTTCAAATGACTCGAGAATGTGTCTTAAGATGATTTCTTCAGGTTGGAGAAAATTCCTCCTGAAAGTCAGTTAATCTTTTTTTTTTAAATTTATTTATTGAAATCTTTATTGATACATTACATATACACATCATGATTGCACGCCACAATGGGAATTTGTACCAGTATAAGTTAATCTTAAGGCGAAGCTCAGGACATCACCTCTGTCGGTTACACCTTCATGCTCCAGTTGCTCCTCTCTCTCATATGATGACTGAGGAAGAAGGTGGACCTCGTGGTGGAGATGGGAAAGGCATACTGAGAGCATCTGAAACTGCATTCAAATAGGAATAAACACATGCATCTACACAAGTGCTCATTCCACAGTGCAGTCCCCTTCATACAAACACTGATGGCACCTCTGCACTTGCAATCTGTCTGGATTTTTAGGAAGTCAGAAGATGACATGTGTCTTTCTTTCTTCTAGCAAAGGAAAATTTAAAGATTTCACTTCATGTGGAAAAGTAAACAAAGGCATAATTCTCTGTTTTTGCTTCAGGAAATTATGCAAAAAATTCAAATCTTATTTTGGTCAAGATAGAGTTTTTTAAGAAATAAGTTTCCACACGTGTTGAACAGACAAGCTACCCTCTTTCCTATTTTTCAGAGATGATTTCTTGGTATTTGTTAAGATCATCTGGGGAACACAGTGCAAGTTTCTGGCACACGGGAAGGCAGGGCTGCTGTTGCTGCAAGTCTCCTGAGAGGCCTTAGTCTTTCTCCATTCTTATTTGTACAAATTCCATGATTATAGTCTCTATTTCTGATTTTTGGACTGTACAAAATATTATCGCAGTTAAATGGATTGAAGTCAGAAAATGAGAATGGAGGCACTGAGTCCTTTTACTATTATCCTCAGCACTTATGTGGGTGTTCAGGGTCAGTCTAGATAGAACAGAACATGAAACCCCACCATACTATAGTTCACAGTCACAAGAAACTACAGTACAGTACTGGGGTCTTTGCTAGGCTCCACTGTCTCATGTAGCTGTGATGTGTGTCCATATGGGGATCGATAGTCTATGTGTACATAAAATGTACCTGTAAAATCAAGTAAAAAATTGGAAGAGTCATTCAGCAGGTAGGTCACTAAATGAGGACTATCTTATCTGTTCATCCAGGTTAACAGTGCTCTGTGCTATAGAAGAACAGCATCAGGAATGTTTGAAACAAAAATCACACCGATAGGTGTGATCACACATGTAGACTGCACCTCATATGTATGTGCATGGAGGTGTGTTTGAAGAAATTCACTGTTAGGTTCTATTTAACTTTTACTTGAATATTGTAGGGCACAGTCTATTAACACAAACTGGAGAGAGGGCTCTGGTGTCACAGGACAGTGTCAGTTATGAGATCACAGCAGCCTGTGGTTTATGAGAGAGAGAGACAGAAAAATAGAAGACCGACACACAGATAGATAGACAGATATATAGACAGACAGACAGATAGATAGAGAGATAGATAGATAGATGATAGATAGATAGATAGACAGATGATAGATAAATTTATAGATAGATAGATAGAATTGTGAGATAGAAAACTAGTTATGTAGAAGAAAGTTAAAGAATTGCTCCATATGATTTGAGGGGATGGAAACCTGAAATCCAAAGGATTTCCAGAAGCTGAAAACTCAGGCAGACAGTGATGATGCATCTTCAGGCAGAATTTAATCCATTTCTCAAGACCTTCAGTTTTTCACCTAGCCTCAGCTCTCTGGATAGAGCTGCTTAAAAGCACTGAGGGAAATCTCTGTAGCTTCAGCTCAGCTGACTGCAGATGGTAACTATGTGTGCAATACATTGTCACTGCACTCTAGATGAGCATTTCATTCAGCAACTAGAGTATCATGCAGAGGTCATGGAGGATACCAACATAGGCTAGTAGAGCTATAACCGCGTAAGGCTGGAAGTCCTTCCGGGTTGTGCTCATGTGTTCTGTTCATCACCGCAATGGTATTAGGAGGCACATTTCTTTTTTTTTCTTTTCTTTTTTTTTTTTTTTTTAAGGTTTTTGGAAACAGGGTCTCGCTTTGTGGTTCAGGCTGGCCCTGAGCTCAGCCTCCAACTCACATCACAATCCTCCTGCCTCTGCCTCCCGAGTGCTGGGATTACAGGCGTGAGTCACCACGCCCGGCACTGTGGTATGTGGTACTGGTTGCTGCTGGGTGTGGGTCTCCACACCCAGTATTGTTATGTGGTTACCGGGGAATCGAACCCGGGTCCTTGAGCTTGCGAGACAGGCGCCCGAACCACTGAGCTAACTCCCCGGCCCCAGGAGGCACATTTCTGACAGGAGGGATACATACAGTATCGTCTCACTGCATGAGTCAGGTTGTATGAGTCCTTGACAGTGGGTGTGTGTATGAGGAGAAGAAACACCTGAAGTATAGTATTAGTCCCACAAACACTGAAAAAATAGAGACAATGCAGGGAATGAGGAACTCCAGGGTGTACTTTCTTGACATGTGAACACCACCAGAGAGAGGAGGTGCAGAGAGGAGGCAGAAAAAATGAGAAATCAGGGGAAACAGTGTTTCTGTGTTTTATTGTTGTCCATTTCTTTTCTGATTGGAAGTAGCAGCCTTGGAAATTTTTCAGCAAAATGTAAGATAAGCAGTCTTTCAAATAATAAATATTGTCTTATTATTCCATAGTATAGCTTGAACAAAAGCCTGAATGTTAGAAGAGACTGGTATAAAAACAATATTTTCTTTCTTAATAAAAATTGACATGTGTCAGAATAATAACTAAATATAAAAGTAATCTAAAAGGAAAAGGATAAGTAGGAAACATACAGCCAAAACAAGAAAACTGAACCTCAGGAACTGAACCAACAAAGATCGTCTCATTAGACATTAAAGAAGACAAAAGTCATTATTGAGCTTTTTTAAAGTAGCACAATATATAACACAATATAATTATATTGTGACTCTCCCATTTGAATCAGTTAACAATAGACAGAAGACATTTGAGAGATGCAGAAGAATAAAACGCCGAGATTCAATCTCACTCCACAAAAAATGGCTACTATTTCAGCATTAGCCAGCAACAGATGTTGATGAGGCTGCAGAGAAGAAGGAACCCTTCTCCACTGTTGGTGGGAGTGTAGACAGATCCTGTGGAGATCAGTGTGGAGTTTCCTTAAAAGTACTAGAATTAGAGGTCCCATTTCCCCCAGCCATTTTTTTCCTAGAGATATACACAAAATAATTAAAAGATTCATATCACAGTGACATATGTGCACTCATGTTTATTGCAGCTCAATATGTGATAGCTAGATCTTGGAAACAACCAAAATGTCCATCAACTGGGGAATGGATAAAAAAAAAATGTGATTCTACAGGATGGAGTATTACTCTGCCATAGAAAATGATAAGGTTGAATCATTTATACTCAAATAGATATACCTTCAGGACATCCTCATGAGTGTAATAAATAGCTCACATATGTGTAATTATCATATCTTTTTTTTGGTTTTGAAAATGAAGATGTAAATGAATTCTAGAATGCATGGTAAATGTTGTGAAATAGAAAATATTCAAAGGGAAATAAGATGTAAGGGTAAGTAATGAGGGGAAAAATAATGTGATGGTAATAAAAAAGAAAGGAAACAGTTTATGCATATGGGGTGGGGGAGGTAGGATGGATAAGGCAATGGGAAAATGAGAATTTAGTTGTATCATATACTGGTACAAATTTTTATTGTTGAGTGCAATCATTTTATATATATATATATATGTGTGTGTGTGTGTGTGTGTGTGTGTGTGTGTGTATAGTGCCAATAAAATTAAACATTAAAAATAATAGACACAGAAGAAGCTGTTTCAAAACCAAATAATCATACCCATGTTAGACTGGATTGTTTTGGAATTCATGACTCATATATGCACAGAGAAGCTCTTTACATGTACGAGGTCCCAGGGTTGGACAGATGTACCCATTGGCAGGTAAGATTAGATGTCAGCCCTTGCTCTACACCTCTACATCCCTAGCCCTCCAACCTCCCCAAGAAGAGTGGAAGCCCCTCTTCTTTTAGGATGAAGAGATGGAGGAATGGTCTCAAGTGTGGATGGAGTTTTCTGTTCGAGGAAAAAGAGGAAGACTCCTTGTACTAACTTCACTCTCATCACACTCCTGAGTTTGGCTCACTCCAAAGTACTTCCCTCAATCAGTTGGGTTCTTCTTTTCTCTCATATTTTGCCCTTTAATTTTGCTCTTTTTAATTCTTAGTGTGTGTGTGCTGGAAGGTCTCTGTGTAGCTGCTCTTTTTTATCAGTACATATTTACCACGTATGATGTTTACAGTAGTCATGAGGAGCTGGAGTATGTGCATAGCAAACTGTCATCGTTTTTATATCCCTTTCCCCTTCCTTTCAGTCCCTCTTCCAGCCCTTTATTCTCTTTTGTTACTTGTCACATACAGTATTTACAAGAAAAAATGCTTCAATTACTTGTTTGACACTACCACACAGAAACATACAGAAGGAAAAACAGATTAGTAAGCAAATGTAAAACATAAAAAGCATGGAGATAGCGATCAGAAAATAATAGGGCTTATTGTATATGATTAATGAATATTAATCATATTGATATTAATGTTCATTATTAATGATTAAATATTAATGATATTAATATTAACCATATTAATTAATGAAAACTAATGCAGTTTAAACTACAATGTCACAGTTTGCTATGTTACAGTACAAATATTTATATTGTATAGTGCCAATGAATCTAACTAAAATTCATGCTTACCATGTTCTGTATCTGTCTACTCATAAATGTCTTAGATCATGTACCTGTTTGGGAACTATGTGATATGTGAAATTCCCAGCAACTCTTTTTTCTTCAGTCAGCTTGGCTAATGGACCTGCATGGTGGATAAACCACTTGAGGCAGACTGGTTTGGAGCACTGTCTGAGTAGGCCTTCTAGAAACATGAGCAGGCTGGTGATTCTTATTTGCTGCTTTGGAACGTTAGTCCAAACAGTAAGGAAAAAAAAGGGGGGGGGATTTCATTTAAAACCCTGTTGTGTAAGGGTTTATTGATGTGACCCCGCCGAATGTAGAACTGATGGATAGTATTAGATGTTATGTAAGTCCTTTTAGAAAGAAAGAATGAGTTTGCTTAACAATTTTCCAGTCCATTTCCTTGCTGTGTCTCATTTTATTTTCACTCAGACATATACTATGCCCTTGGCTTTCTATATCCTGTTCACCTTACCCACTATTTATTAGAATCATAAAGTGTCAGAAGTAACCAACTCCACATCACAGTTTGATTTTTATTTTTCTCTTGGAATGTGTGTGTGTGTGTGTGTGTGTGCGCACACACACACACTTATGTATGGACACATTTGGATACAGTCTTCTCTCCTTTGTTCTCCGACTTTTAATAAGGTCTGTACATAAACTGCCAGTCAAATTATTTTTTGAGTCCCAAAGTTTCTTTAATAATTTCTGAATTTAGAATATTTAAAATAATTAATCATGTACTACAGCTACCATATTCCAGTTAAAATTAACATAATCACAAAAGTTAAAATCTTTCCATATGACAGCAAAATTAAGAAATAGTTCCATATCTTGAAAATAACAGGTAAATGTGCTTCATGTGAAAATTACTGCCTTATGAAATATGCAACATTTTATATAAACTAACTTCTATTTTACAAGTTGACTGTAACCAAAAAGAGCAAATATATACAAATATATACATCTTATCATTTAAAATATAAGCATATTTGAATGTTTTCAATGTGAGTGTAGAAATACTGAAAAAGTTAAAATAATGTGCATTCTCATGTTATCTTTGTCAACAATGTATTAATAATTTCTATCAACTGTGCAAGAGCTGATGCTCTGAGTGATTTTAACCATGTAATGTCTGTATCACCCAGTATTTGCTTTGTGGATTATAAATTCTTGATAGTCACAAATTAAAAATATTATCAGCACTAACTCTCAATGTTGAAGGTGATCATAATATATCTAAAATGTACCAACAAGATCAATTTAAGGAAAATAAAATTTAAAAATGTCATCACCAACATGTCATAGAACACCACCTAACATTTCAACTAAGCAAAAGATACTAGTGATTGATACTGATAAGAATTCTAATAAGCGCTGTACAATGAGCAGTGAGTATTACTTCTAAATTAGAGTCAGATAGTAATTTAATTATCATAAGACATACTAAGACTTGATACTTCCACACACTGGAATGTACATTTTGACTTGAATGAACTTCAGGGTTTCTAGAAGAATTATATAAATGAAGATAAATACCTACCTTCACCGCAGAGCACCAGTTCCTCTCTCTGTCTGGGTCGCTTTTAGGAACGTAAGTTTAATACATGTTTATGGGGAAGAGGAAATGTATGATAGTTTTATTATAAATAAACTATCCAAATTCTTTGAAACACTGCAATACTTATTTTGAGAATATTTCAATTAATATAGGCAAAGCATTCAATATATCCCTTGAAACAATTTGTCTCTAGAGACCAAAGTTGCTAATTGGAATTTTATTGTTGAATTTTCTAGTGCTTTTAGCACTTTGTACCTGAGATATTGAGGCCTTAAGAAGGACAAAGTGGGAAAACCATGAACCATTTCTTTTGACTACCAAAGAGGACGTGACTTCTGTCCTGGATAAGCCCTGAGAAGTTTCCATGTGATGTTAATGCTTAGGGTGGTGGAATCAGCCCTTTTCCCATACTTAACTATACTCCTTCCCTTCTTTTGATTATAAACAATCTACTTCTCTCTGGAGCCTTTTCTCAGCTTTCCTCCCTTGTGAAAAAGATCACAAGAGCAGCAGATCCACCTCTATTTGCTGTAATTTGGAGTCACTGTCAGCCCATATCAAATGGACACCCAGCCATTTTTTTTTTTTTTTAAGGGTTTTTTGAGACAGGGTCTTGCGTTGTGGTTCAGGCTGGCCCTGAGTTTAGCCTCAAACTCACATCACAGCAATCCTCCTGCCTCTGCCTCCCGAGTGCTGGGATTATAGGCGTGAGCCACCATGCCCGGCACTGTGGTATGTGGTACTGATTGCTGTTGGGGTGAGTCTCCACGCCCAATATTGTTTTGCGGTTACCGGGGATCGAACCTAGTTACTTGAGCTTGCAAGACAGGCGCCAGAACCATTGAGCTATATCCCCAGCCCTCACCCAGCCATTTCAATCCACTCTCTGGGCTCAAGTTGGAGCTACCCTGAAGAAAGGCATTTTTTTCCTTGGAAAGAATTTAGAGCTGCAGCAGGCACCCTGCTGCCTTGTCTTGGAAACAGGCCCCAGATGAAAACAGAACCCCGAGAGAAGCAGTACGAGTTCTGCTGAAATCCGGAGACTTGAGTCGGCCATGTTTGACGCTGGACCATGTCTGACCTGTCTGTGACTTCCGCAATAAATGCCATTTCTCACTTTAGACACTTTAAGTTGATTCTCTCTTACCTCTCACTGGAAGAGAACTGAATAATGCATCTAAGATATCCTGCCTGTGAACATGTACACACGTGTCACGTGGAAACTCATTTAGATAAGTGGTAGCCCGGGGATAAGTGGGGTATAACTGCTGGCCATATTCCTGTAGATAGTGAAAGAACTGAGAAGTATAGATTTTTCTAAACTGCAATAATCTTGTTATATATCAAATAGCAGGTATTTTCTCTGTGTGACAAATGGAGTTTCCTTTTGACCTGCAGAACATTTGGAATTCTGTACCTATTAGGGACCCCTGCAAATGGGTTGACTAAGGGAAGAGGATGTAGAAGGTGTTACTCTTGGGTTCCAGTATAAATTCATGCCAATCATCTTTGAGTAAAAAATTAAGACAGAGGAATTTACCTTACCTGCATTGTCCTTAATCTGAGTATATGTGTGGTCAACTTCTCATTAAAGATTTTTCTCTGAAGAGGTTAATCTACAATTGTAGAAGATTTTGCAATATTCATTTTGCCTTATTGATGTCCTTATTCGGGCAAATACAAAACATTGACAACCATATCATTAACGTATTAGTATTTTGTTGTCCTTATTATTATGCAGATGATGAAATGCAGCTGGTATGAAAATCCCAACTGAGACCCAGTGTTTTAATGAATCTAACTTTTCTCTGCTTGATTGTAACTAATGTGGCAACTAATTGCATCTCACCATTTAACAATGCAGAACTTTAAGCAAATATTTACAGATTTCTTTTCTATCTTTCTTTCTTTCTTTCTTTCTTTCTTTCTTTCTTTCTTTCTTTCTTTCTTTCTGTCTATCTTTCTTTCTTCAGATCCCTTAGCGACCTCAGAATAATGAAAATCTTTGTACAATTAATTAATATATTAAACATATAAAAATGAGACACAGTCACAGAGATACTGACAGACAGTCTGACACTAGGGAGAATCTTGTCAGGGTGTGTCATGGATCCCAGAAACAGGAGCAGTGGTGTGAAGGCTTCTTTAGAAACTGGTTCTGTGGTGTTCAAGTAGGCGTCTTTATTGTTTTGGTTTGTGCCATCTGTTAGACAGAGAGAAGATAAAAATAATGGTCTTGGAAAGGGAGGAAAGATCATCCTAAAATATGGCATTCTGGAAGACAGTTACATCAGAAAAATCTTAGAACAATCCAAATAAACAACTATCTTGTTACAAACTCAGGTAGTTCCTGCATCTGATTTTGCGAAGTATGACACAGTTAGTTCCATTCTAGCAGGCAGATAATCAACCAGTTTCAAAGCCTTACTCTACAAGAGGAAGGGGGAAAAAAGCCTCTTATAGGAGTTTATTTGGGATTGAGTAGGATGACACAGCAGCACTGTTAGTAATCAACACTTTCCTGCATCTGTGGACTTGTGGTGTGATTTTACCAGTGTTGGGAGGTGGTGCTCTGTACCTTGATCTGAGAGGAAACACTTGATCTGAGTGTATTAATATAAAGTTTTCATTCTAAGGGATGTTAAAACACACAACACTAACACAAGTGAATGTTTGAAATACACGTGCACATGTGAATTTTTCTTCTCTGCTTCAGTAAGTGCCATACTGAACTTCTTTCAGATACGATGTACTTTCATTATTGATCTCAGCCTCAGATTGAAGAAAGATGGAGATATATTTGAGGTCTGAGTGCCACTGAGGTGGCAGCACTGTGATTAAAGAGATAGGGGCACAATGTTCTGAGCAATGATCCTTTCATTTTCTGGAATCTGCCAGTGACATTTAAAAAATGAAATTCCAAGTAATTTCTACCCAGCACATTGGCATGAAATCCTATTTCTACGAGCAACTTTCTCTAGAGTGTCTGCTTGTTTCTAGAGTTTCCAGAAGGATGTTTCTTAGTGAATATTCTTTACTGGCCACCTGCGTTAGCACCGGGGCAGGAGCCTTCTGATCAGAGTAATCATCTTTTATTTCCAGCTTCAAATTGGTTGCTGTAATCACACACTTTTCTTAAATGATTTCCATCAGGCTTACGATGCATGATACAGATTTGCACCGGGCCCACCTGCAGTTCCTTCCCTTTGGTGACATCGAAGCAAATTATATTTCTTATGCTTGCTTTGCAGTTTCACATAGACTTGCCACTTAAATCCCACCCAGTGCTCTTAAGCTTATTGGGAAAATGATTCCCCAGCTCCCTTTTCCCTCCTTATCTGGGTCACTAGTTTTCTCTTGCCTTCCACCCCTGTGCACATTAAGAGATCTTTAGCAGAAAGATTCCATTTTAAGCCTTCTACATTTCATTTAATCTTTTTTACCCTTCTTTCCTGTTATCATGTTGTAATGGAAGTTGTATCGCAACTAACTACACCACAGGTTTTCTAATGCATGCTAGGATATTCTGGAGTTTGTAGGATCAGTCTGTCCATAACGAACAGGGTCAGAGTAGCTTGTATTTCTGTTCAGACTCAGATTCTCTTGGGTAATAGCCAATTTATCACATTCATTGATGAAGTTCATGGAAGCTGGACTCTATTGGGAGGAAACTATTATCTCTTATTCATATTTGTAAATAATGATGAGGAGGGGGTAGTCAGAGAGAGTAGGGGCTTGGAGAAATTATAGTGTACTTCAAAATGAAGCTTCAAAGATTCTCCCTGATCTTAACCACTAGCAAGCTCCAAAGGGCTGATGGAGTGGCCCACATTCTCATATTTAAAAGATAAAAGCATGATAAAAATACATATTTCCTTTCAGGAGTTGGAAAAAAAATAACAGCAGGCCACTAAAGGATGATGGTCAGTAAATTATGTAAAAGGAAGTGTCACAAAATGCCTCCTCCACTGTCCAGCACTCTTATTGCCCTATTCTTCTCTAAAGAGTAACGTGGCAAGAAGACTTTCAGAACTGTCTATTCCCTTCTCTCAGTACCTTCTTGTTACAACGCAGTCAAAATGTGCAGCTATAATCTGATACATGTGTCCAAATCTCACTAAGTGTGACAGGCAGCATGAAAATTTCATTTTTTTACTAAAAGTGTAATTTTTTTTCTCAATGAGAAGATATCCTAAAAAATGGAAAAAATTATTAAAAAAAACTGTGACCTGTCTTCTGTCTTCTTTATGTATTTTCACTTCAAAATAAGACAGGACAATGCCATACTTATTTCTACTTAATTTTCTGTTTTTGATCCTCTAAAATGTTTGTTCTTGTGCCTTCTAAAGTTTATATCTATATATTTAAAGTTCTTTAATTTTCTTGTTTTTTACATGATTTGGAAGATAAATCAAAGCTTAATGACTGGCGCATTTTGATTAAATACTAATTTGTCTAATTTATCATTCTGAAGTGTTATAATTAATTAATAAGCTGATCTTAAATTGTACTATGTATAACTTCAATCTTCAGTGCGCACTTTTTCCCTCATTGGAGTTTTCTGGGTTGGGTCTCTTAATATTATTATGTATTTCTTCAGTTTTACAAAGTCTTCAGATTTTGTTTCTTTAAGTTGAATTAAGGTTGCTACATTGATGAAACAGACTCCTGATCTCAGTGTGCAATGAACACTCGCCACGCATAGCTAATTGAAAATAATCTAAGTTAATTAAATTTAAATGAAATTACACATTCATCTTTGCATTCACATTGACCTTTTTTGAAGTAGTCAGTGTAGATAATTTCTGCCAGCACACGGACAGAATGTTTCTGTTGCCACAAACACTTTGAACAGGCACCATTCATTCATATCGAAGTCGCACTATGTCACATATAAAAACTGCATGTCTTTTTCACATTTTCTTTAACATCTTTCTAAGTCTCTCTGGTTGCATTCGCAGCAAATCTCGACACAAATGCGCACATGAGTCTTTCAGGAGCCTGACGTCCCCATTGGTTCCTTGTGAACCAATCAGAACAGAGCTTCCGATTTCACTGTCCAGCACAAGGCTCATTCTGCTGCCCCTGAACCAGATATTAAGTGACAAGGGTCTGGAAGAGAGGCGCCTCTATTTCCTTTATAACTTTTCAAGTACTATTTTTAGTCAGAAGTAAACAAAAGGGAGTAGATCCTTAGAATGGGCAACAAATAGGGACAGAATTTAATAACAGGGCATTGAAAAGCAAGATTTTTGCCAGATCCATCCATTCATGGCATCACCTGTTTATTTATTTATCAAACAGATGTGTCTTGAATGTAGACTTGATGGCCATCATTATTCTGAGATCTGTACGTACACAACAAAAATATTCCCATTTTATTAGAGTATGTAATCTATGATTAAGTCAGAAATAATTATACAGTTATATGCAAAAAGGAAACGATTGTTAATGAAATACTTGAGTAAAGTGTAGCAACTCTGACAAAGGATATATAGGTCATGAGGTGACGATGCTGTCTGCCAAGCCTGAAATAGGTACAAAAGATTAAGATTCAGGACAATGTCCAGCTGCTCGGGGACTCGCAGAGGTCACTGATAAAAGTGAGGCTGGAGGCTTGAAAGAATCATTATCCAAAGTGGTGCGGATGTGGTTTTCTGCCAAAACTTGATGGACAAAATAGGAATTTTTGGATACGAGTATAAAATCTGAAAACATTCAAGCAGTAATTTCATGCCTTAACCAAAGAATATGAAGAAATTCTTTAAACTGAGAAATCATGCCTTAGAACTAGGATAGTTATAGCAGCTTTCTGATCAATGAAAATATTTGAAAATGATAAATCTGTGAGTAGCCAAATAGATTTCCAAAACTGAACATGTGCACAGCTTCCTACAACATATAGCACGGGTCTATAGAGAGAAGAATGTAGCCATAAAGATATAGTTATAAATGATGTAATTTAGCCTCTTTGCTCACCTGGCACTGTGGTATGTGTTTCTGATTGCTGGTGGACATGAGTCTCCGTGCCCTGCATTGTTATATGTGGTTACCAGGGATTGAACCCAGGCCCTTGCACTTGCAAAGCAGGCACTGGAACCACTGAGCTAAATCCTTGGCCCCATATTTTTTTTAATAGTGATCTGAGAAAAAGAAAATCCTGAATTTTTCTTGAAAACGATCCTGCCTACATGTTACAAATTACAAACGTGCAGCCTGTATTACAATACAGATCAGTTCACTATACATTTGGAGAGAACTTTAAAGAAGCAAAAACCATCGTCAAGTGAGTCTAAATCAAACTTTTAAATTCATTTACATTATATCACAATATTTACTGAGCAAATGCTGTCTCCCAGACACTCTGTGCAGAAACAGCGGTGGGCAAAGGCAACCCTCAGCCTTTTATTTGCAGCATAACATATGTCGAGTGGGCTTGACGCTTACTATCATCTTAATATTTTGTCATCTATGTTCAGGAGCAGGTTAAGGAGAGATCGGTACCATGTGGGAGCCTGTGAATGCTCTAACTGAATGATAGGGATGACTCTTTTCCCTTAGTCAGCTGGAGAGTACTTCACATGCTCTTGACAAGTTATTTAATGATGACAGTGGGGACTTCAGGGGAGCAGAATCAAAAGGAATTTGATGAAACGCTTGTTTTCTGTTAAATGTCTAAGCTAGAAAAGGATCAACCACAGGGAAGAAATATAAATATCATGACATTCCCTGTGCTATGCCCTGTTTTTTCTGTGGTTTAGCTCCCAAGTAACAAGCAAATTTTAAAGTGTTTAGTGTGATAATGCATGATAGGTAGTACAATAGCATTCACATAACTTAAACTTGTATAACACTGATGAAAACTGATATGACATACTTCTCAATGTAAAACAGGTCACAACAGCTTTGTAATAGCTTACCCACCTGTCTTGTATACATTTTATTTTTTACTGATACCTGGTTGGCTGATTATTGTCAAGAAGAATACTTAACCAATCGATGTAAGTCAAATACCCCAAAGACAATATTTACTCCTTGTCCTTTCCTCTGTCTTTTCCCTTACTTCAGCAGACACCACAACACACATTTTTCTTTGGAATACATACTGGATTGCATATATACCTTCACCCTTGTGAATATACTGTTACACCATCAGAGTAGTGATTAAAAGTAACATCGATTAGAAATGTATGAAATCAACATTGTAAATTCACTTTTATTGTCTTTTAAATCTCTGCTAAATATCTCATCTAATGTCTGCAAATATTTTGTATATCTAATTGCACAAAATATTTTAAATGAAAATTTAAGGATTATAAAATTTTAGACAAATTCATTAATCGTGTTCCTTCATCTTTACAGTAAAAATTATGATAATCATTGCTTTAAAATTAACATGAATAATATTAAATTTTTAAGAATTATATAATAAAATATAGTGCTGTGTGACTTCTGACTCCAAATCAAAACTCACAAATGTTAGAATAATAATATTGCTAATATCACTGTTAATAATAACCCGCTGAGGAAAATAGTCTGTTGGACATCGCTTTCAAATATTTTTACACCTTGTTTCAGATTAATCCTGCTTCATTGTTAATCTGTTTTCCTGTAGTATAACAATGGAAAGCCTTTAGCTATCTCCGAAATGCCTCTATAGTCTTTGACTGATATTCCACCGGAACTCCTCAAATATATAAAGCACTGTGAATCTTGAAAGAATTAAAAGTGTGTGCTTGTTCCTTTTCTCCTTTAACTTCTCCATAGCAAGGTCTGCAATTAGAATATTCTATTTACCTTATCCATAACCTATTTTCCTGACACTTGACAGGTATTGATGTCTTGAAGTGTCCCTGTGCTCATCTTTTTGGGGGCACAGTGAGGGATGAGGCACAGTAAATCAAGCACCATAGCCCAACCCTCACCTCTTAGAGATCTACACACCAGACATGCAGTTTACCGTGTACACACAGCTCTGTAATGTGAGTGAACATGCACTGGTGACTTACATAAGGTAGAAAGAGGCCTGGAGATTTAGCTCAGTTTTTCTGGCACCTGCCTTGCAAGTGCAAGGGCCCAGGTTCAATCCTCAGTAGCCACAAATAACAATGATAGGCATGGAGATTCACACCCACCAGCAATCAGAATCACATACCACAATGCCAAGCATGGTGGCCCATGCATTCAAACCCAGCTCTTGGGAGGCAGAGGCAGGAAGATTGCTCTGAGTTCATGGCTGAGCACAGGGCCAGCTTGAACTACAAAAATGAGACCCTGTCTCAAAAAAAATGTAGAAGGAGTTTTGGATGCACAGAGAAGAAAATTAGTTCTGCCTGGAAAAATCATGGTGGCTCTGAGGGTGAAGTGTCAGTTTCAAGAGTGTGTAAACTTTTGCCAGTATGGAAAAGTGTATGGAAAGAAGCACAAGTGGGAAGGATGTAAGATGAAACGGAAGTGAGAAGTCAGTATTAGACAATACAAGCTTACATTCAGACAAGACAAATTATTACAAATAAACTGAAAAGCAAATTTTGAGTCAGGAATTATTTTTTCCACTGAAAATATTTTCATGTCTTTCAGATCAAACTTTATTTATGTAAGTTCCCATGATGAAACTTATGGGTTAGGGTTGCCATTTGTCTTTCCATGTTTTCATTAAAAGTGACACCGAGAAGGGCATATTTTAAGTTTGCTTATTAAATTTTAAATCAATGTGCCTCACATTGTTTCATTAAGAAATTTTAAATGTCATTTAATAGCTGTATGAGTTCCTCCCATAATGTATTCCCAAGGTAAGCCAAGCTTTTGATTTATACTGATAATTTAAGAAGTCATTGCATATTCAAAACAGTGCTTCCACTACATAAGGTCATGCTTGTCATTAAGAAGGAACATGTCAATTTTATGGTGACTTTCATAAAAATATCAGAGCCATTATAATATTAAGTGGCATATAAACTCGATTTTTCTTTACATTTTTAACAATGATGTTTTCTATAATATAATTATTGTGTGTTCATGATCATTTATAATTCCAGTCTCCTAGAAATATTTGGTTAGCATCCAAAGATATAAAAAAGCCTTGTAATACATTGTAAATGATGGAAGTTAGGTTGTATCTATTTTTTCACAATCAATTTCAAAGTATCTCTGAGAAATTATTGATCTTTAGCCTTGAGTCTTTGTCTAATTCATTATACCAAAATATTTGAGAAATTTAAATATAACAGTCTCCAAGATTTAGCTGTTTCAAATTGTACTGCTGTACACATGGAGGTGTGGGCCGGGGATTTAGCTCAGTGGTTCCAGCGCTCAGTGGTTCCAGTGGTTCAAGGGCTGTCTTGCAAGCCCGGGTTTGATCCTCAGTAACCACATACAATACTGGGCGTGGAGACTCATGCCCAGTAGCAGTCAGTACCACATACCATGGTGCCAGGCCTGGTGGCTCACACCTGTAATCCCAGCATCGGGAGGCAGAGGCAGGAGGACTGCTGTGATGTTAGTTGGAGGCTGAGTTCAGGGCCAGCCTGAACTACAAAGCGAAACCCTGTCTCAAAAAAATAAATAAATAAATAAATAAATAAATAAATAAATAAAATAAAATAAATAAAATAAAAAAAAATGGAGGTGCACTTGTCACTGTAATATGATGTCCTTAAAGAGTACAGGAGAGATCTAGAAAGACATTAGCTAGAGAAAATGAAATTTCCAGCTTTAATTTCTTAAATAATCTCTATGCAGATTTCCATAGTGGTTGCACTAGTTTATATTTCCACCAGAAATGTAAATGGGTTCCTTTCTCTTCCAAAACTAGCCAAAATTTATTACTATTTGATTTCTTTATGTAGTCATTCATTCTATCCTAGGTGGACTCTCAGTATTGTTTTAATTTGCATTTCTCTAACAGCCAGCGCTAACAAGCATTTGTTCATTTATATTTTGATCTCTCCCACTTCTTCTGTGAAGTGTGTATTTCTTTTTTGAGTAGATAAAATGTGGAATACTTCCATCTTATAAGGACAGATAAACTGATGCATTTGTAGGAAAACAGATTTACCTTAAAACTATAATGTTAAATTAAGTAAATCAGACATACAGGCTTGAAGATCACATATTTTATTTTATGTGAGAAACTCAAATTATAAATAAAAAGCAAAATAAAAGATAATAAGGAAAAAGGAAATAATCCTTCTCTGAAAGAAAGAGGATTAAAGAGGTGAAGGACAGAGGACAGGAGGGAAAGTGATTTAAAGAAGGTCCTGAGGTGTGACCATACTTGATCAGCTCCACACAGAATGTAAAAATTATATACTACACAAGTGTACTAATGAAAACACACCTTGTTATAAACATTTATACATCTAGTAAAAGTGTAATCAATGTATATGTCTAAGCTTTGCTTTAAAATGGCCAAAATAAATTTCCATAGGCTTCTCAGTCAGTTTTAGTTGTAATAATTCAGAAACTCCAAAGTCTATGGGATATGCTAATAACACTACTTCTAAAGCATTCCGTTTGCCTTTGGTAGACTTTCATTCAGTGCAAAAGACACCATGTGTTATTCCTTTCTCAAGATTCTGCTTTTCTTTACCTTAAATCATAGAAGCTTCACCTATGAATTTTTGTCCTGAGTAACATAATAAGAGATGAACATCTAATGCTGTGATAATGTTAGAAAACTTCTAGAGGTGAAAAGTCACAGGAAGCCTGGATTTTTCATTACCAAACTTGAATTACTGAACTGATACTGAACATTTCTCTCCAATAGTTCTGGAAAATAACGTGAACATTATATAGCTAACACTGAAATTGCTGTTTGACCAGTCTTATTTCCAGATTTTTTTTTCTATTCTCATTTTGAAGAATCCTTCATTTTATGGTAATTTCTGGCAATTTCTACTGAAATAATATAACTTATATGCTCACATCTTCCATCTAAATATTTATTTTTCTCAGATTTTGACACTGTGACTTTTTAAAATTTTCTTGTGTTTTCCAAATATTTGAATATGTTGGAAAAAATAAAAAGTTTTTCCTTACTTTTCTTTCTCTTTTTCTCCCTAGGAATGTAGTAAGCTTATATTTAATGTACCAATAAAGATAATTTAAAAAAAAAGAAAATATAACTTTTCAAAGTAAATAAAAGTAAATTTCAAATAAATGTGTTCTAAAAGTTATAGTCATGAATCTACATCACTCTTCTGAAGTACTGTACAGCAAGGTTTAATGACAATTTCAGCTATTTATCAAAGATTCAGAAATTACTTTGGAGCACACACTTTCAGTCACTGTTAATATTACATATCTTAAATTTTCTTGATTTTCAAATGTGTCCTGTTTTCTGGGGGAGTAGTTCAGTGGCAGAATGCATGCTATGGAAATTTGATATTTTGTAAGTTAGTAGAAGAAAATGGAGGAATGTTTCACAATATTTTAAGAATCATCACAACTTTTATTGCATTATATATATGTACCAACTTGTGCGATTATTTATATTGAAAAGAATACTCTATCTTTAAGATATATATATATATATATATATATATATATATATATATATATATATATCTGAGAAAAAGTAATTCTTGCCCATCAAATATATTGTTTTATTTTGCAATTGAATTTATTGGTACATTGTAAGAGTACTTCATGATCACAGTCATCACTGAGAATGTATACCTATGCATGATATATCTTTATTCTTATTTTTACCACTCCCTTGCCCTAAATTGAATACTATAACACAATCTATCTGTCATTTTAGCTGACAGAAAGAATATGGTATCTCATTTATATCCAAGGTGCAGCAGACAAACCTCCTACTACATAAAGTAATAGAAGTCGATGTAGTTTCCTCATGGTTTCAATTCTATTGAAAATTTCCAAAGGAGGAAAGATGTTTAAGCCTGTTCTATTCCTGTCTGTGTACTCAGTTTACAACAAAGAGCTCCATATTACAGGATTAAAACACTCTGTCTGTCCTGAAGTGGGCTTCCAACCTCAGTTTGGTCTGAGATGTGAATGACTTTTAAATCTTCATGTCCAAGAATTTGAAGAACACTGGCTTACTATCATTTCTGCTAGTGAGTGGTGAACTTGGACACAGCACTTTGGCTTCCATCACAACTCTTTAGGATGGTAGTTGGGCCTCAGTCTCCTGTCAGCTGCACATGTTCAGCAGAGTTTTGCTCTTGTGATAAGAGGCTATCCATGCTCAGCAGCTGAGCTGCATC
>PVIR01010448.1:10578-50100 GCA_004026965.1 Petromus typicus | reverse complement strand
CCTCCTGCCTCTGCCTCCCGAGTGCTGGGATTACAGGCGTGAGCCACCACGCCCGGCACTGTGGTATGTGGTACTGGTTGCTGCTGGGTGTGGGTCTCCACACCCAGTATTGTTATGTGGTTACCGGGGAATCGAACCCGGGTCCTTGCGCTTGCAAGACAGGCGCCGGAACCACTGAGCTAACTCCCCGGCCCCCGAGGCTGTTAATTTTATAAGAGACAGTTTTGCCAAGAAAAGAAGAAAAGTTTAGCTTTGTGAAGGATTAAGTTAGCACAATGATGCCTAATAAATGATAGCTGCTGTTACTTTTGAGGTGCCATTTCTCAATCTACAATCTAGGCTTTTCCCAGGACAGGCGGTTTATTTCTGTTGATCATGTGGACCTGTACTTTTGAAACTCCTAAATCTGCACTGTCATCTTTCATGGCAAAGTTTTTTTTGAAAAGATTCATTAGAAGACTCAGGCTTATGTGTTTTCTCCCCCTCATCTTTAGGAAAAAAGGGGTGCTGGAAACATTCTCTGGAACAGAAACCAATAAGATCTGGCCACATGTGTATGCTTTCCTACAAACAAAGGTTCCACAGACCGACCAGAAAGCCTCCGTTACACCCTGAGAGAAAAGCATGTCACTAGGAAGATGAGCAGAAGAAATCCCTTCGTGCCTTTAGTAGCGGCTGTTTTCTGACTCAAGCATGTATGAATTCTTTGAAAATCATTTTATTTCTACTGACTTAATTCTGAGTATTACTAAGGATGTGCCAAATGAATCATATACTAATTTATCTTTTGAAATTGTCTAGTATGTTTTATCCATGTATCTTTTACAGGTGTGCAATTCAAAAACACCAGATATGCTGGAATTAAAAAAAAAAAAGGTGAAAAAAAAATTTTTTGGTACCAAATATCAAACTAAAAAAAGAGTAAACAGAGCAACTGGTAATAATCTTTTTGTTCAGTTTAGCATTTGATGAATCAAATTATCATATCTTTCTAGAAAAGTAAAAAAAAAACACACACACCACTTGGGGAAAATACTTTTGCTGTTATGCAAAAAAAGAAAAAAAGACATTTTCTAGTCCTGTGGAATATGGTTTTGTGAGACACTGTTTCTATAGTTTCCTGACATAAAGTTAGAGGGAAAAAAACTGGATGTGTAGATCTGTTGGAAGATGCAAATTCATTGTTGCCTTTACACTAATAAACATATATTAGCTACATTCACTATTTATTGTCATTAGTCATACCTTCGGTTTACACAGAATTTTCAATTTTCTATAAAAATATATCAATTATCACATAACAATTACTTTCGCTTATTTTCTTCTGAAAATGCATGTGTGCTGAGGGATACGATTTATATCCAAAATGACATAAAATTCTTAAGATTGGACCAAAAGTCAATGAATTTTCAATGGAAAATATGAAGTTGGGTTTTCAGGTGTTAATATAAGGGAATAAAGGAAATATAGGATCTACTTGTCACTTTTTTAATACAAATGTATAATTTGCCTGGACATATAGAGTTGGCACCATGTAAAGTAAGCATAATTTGTTAATAAGGAACTATAAATAGATAGGCATGCCAGGAGGACATTCCCATGACATTAAAACAACCATAATTAGTAAGCAAGTGTAGCAATAAAAATAGACATAAATTAAAAAAATCAGGAAAATAACTCAGTTCCCCAAAGGAGATCTTTCTTCCTGATCAAAGAAACTGATTCTTACTAGTATTCACTGCCATCGTACATCAAAGGGTTAAGAGCTCTGCTGGTGTCCTCTGAGCAGCCATTTAAAGTCCTAAGCCAGGTTTCCTTAGCAAGGGAACAAGGATGCATGATCATGTGTTGTGGCCTAGGGGAGAGTGGGCCAGTCTGAGTAGTGGAAAAACCCACGTGATACTCTTTACTTTGCTTGGTGCTAAAGCAAATGTATCAAGCACCCATACAAGTTGTTAACTGGCTTTTTAGAACTTGACTCATTGTACTCCAGGTGTTTAAAACACAGTGCCAGCCAGTGATGTGTATGTACTGGGGGAGGCACTTATTCTACTTTTTAAAAAGTTTTTTTCTTTTAATTCACTGTTGATCTTTCAAAATGGATCAAAGCTTTTTAAAAGGATTCGAGCACTAGTTTATTCATGCATTATTTGAATGTTAATACTAATGTTCTTTCTAAAAATATGAACTACCAATCTTATTACCACTAGGTTATCAGGCATGTGAATTTCTACTAGAATAAAATTTAAGTTCTGTGGCTATTACTTTGTCTTTGATGATTCACACAGCCCACACTCTCCTACTTCCTGACTTTTCACTGGCTTCATTCTAATAAATTGTCTTAAAAAGTACATCTGCTGGTTTGGTTTATGTAAGTCTATCTTCTGCTGTGGTGTTTATAGTTATATCGACTTTCACAACGTGCTTGGGACTTGGAAATCAGAGAGAAGAAAGAAATCAAAGAAAGTTCTGAAAATTAAGACTCCCTTTTCCTGTGACCATTATTCCCCCCACCACCAAAACTGTAATAATTTTGCTCATACAACATTACTTACTTTGAGAAAGGACTAATATTTTTATTAAAACAAACTTGTTTTCTGCTGAATGAGTTAATATCACAATGCTTATCCCACTGCTAAGTGATAATGAACGAGAAATAATGCTGTGATGTCCATGACTTATGCCCCAATGGAAATGTCTGTAGCTCAGTGGCATGATCAGAGGACTCCTATACTTACCTAGAAGATAATCTCAACCCATTACCCTACTTTGCAGAGCAGCATAGGCAAGCAAAGTGTAAGGCTGGAAATGGAAAGTGGCAGTAACGGTTACCATTTGTATTTCCACTTTCTATTCCTATTTAACTTATCTGAAATGTTAAAGACCTGCTCAGATTTCTCAAATTAGCCCTATTGCTCACTAATTTCCTTCCATCTGTTGGGTGTACCCAATGGCATTCCAGCAAAGTATTTTGGGCCCTCATAACATGGAGTGAAACTGCCGTATACTAACAAGTTTCTGTGACTACAAATCTCATGCTACATTAAACTGCTATATTACAGAACTTGCAGCCATCAGAATAAATTTGTATTTTATTTTACTTTTTTTTTTTTTTTAAGGTTTTTTGAGACAGGGTCTTGCTTTGTAGTTCAGGCTGGCCCTGAGCTCAGCCTCCAACTCATATCACAGCAATTCTCCTGCCTCTGCCTCCCAAGTGCTAAGATTATAGGCGTGAGCCACCATGCCCGGCACTGGGGTATGTGGTACTAATTGCTGTTGGGTGTGACTCTCCACTCGCAGTACTGAATGTGGTTACTGGGGATCGAACCAGGGCCCTTGCGCTTGCAAGTCAGGTGCCGGAACCACTGAGGTAAATCCCCGGCCCATAAATTTGTATTTTAAAGCAAACTTATAAAGTGTGTCTTCTTACTGACGAAAGAGAGAAGGATAAACTGCAGAAATGGCTTTCCTGGGGGCAGGGGTTTAGCTCAGTGGTCCCGGCGCCTATCTTGCAAGCACAAGGGCCCAGGTTGATCCCTCGGTAACCACATACAGTACTGGGCATGGAGACTCACGCCCAGCAGCAACCAGTACCACATACCACAGTGCTGGGTGTGGTGGCTCACGCCTGTAATCCCAGCACACGGGAGGCAGAGGCAGGAGGATTGTTGTTATGTGAGTTTGAGGCTGAGCTCAGGGCCAGACTGAACTACAAAGCGAGACCCTGTCTAAAAAAAAAAAAAAAAAAAAAAAAAGAAATGGCTTTCCTATTATTGCAGTTAAAGATTTTCATCTTGTAAGTCATGGTCTAAAAAATGTTAGCTGAAATATTCAACCATTAAGATATTTATAGTAAAGGCTAAAACACATCTGTAATCTTCCTCTATCTAACCTGGTTTTTAAAAAGCTCCCTAAGGATCACAAGCTTTCAATATATAGCACTGAATAAAGGTAAATTATCCCCATGAGTAAATCAGTCCAGCATCTGTCATATTTTCCCAAAGGATTTCCTAGGGCTTGAAGAGTAGAAGCATTAATATTCATGATGTTTAAAGAAACCAAATGAAAGATGCAGGAGTTTTTTTAAAACATCGTTTTCTACACAGCATTTAGAAAACACCAGACTTCAAATTTAATTCTTTAAAGCTTAGGAGAATATTTTCATTATTAGTAAGCAATTCATAATAAACATTTATTCATCTTTATATGCCCATTAATTTACAGCAAACAAGAATTAAATGAATCCACTTCTCAAGACCAATGACATAGTATGCACATGTCAACTACAGATGGGAACAGATGCATAAGATTTAAAGTTATAAAAATTTGTATTACACACAATGGCAAAACTGAACCAGATAAGTATCATTTCTGTCCACATCGATTTAAGAACTAAAATACATGATCTACTTTGAGAACAGCAAATTGACATATGCTCCCTAAAAATACCCAGGATAAATACCTAGGCTAAGGCTATGATCAATGTTTTTATTTTGTAAGACATATACTTAGCCAGGTGTGATGTCATCTCAATGACAGAGGCTGAGGCAAGCAGACAGAAAGGTCTAGCCCAACGTAGATAATTAGTGAGACTATCTCAAAACACACGCAGGTTCACTGGACACCATGTCAGTTCACTCTGAAAAGAATACGAATGCCAGTCTGAATTAAAAAGGAAGCCTGATTCTAAATGAGAAGTTACAGGCAGTTGTGCGTTTATTAGGCAAAAGTGGAAAAAAACAACTGCAAGAGAATGTTGCCCATCCATCTGCCTTAGAGTAAAAATTTTAAATCAGGATTATCCGCTACCATTGATAGAATGACACTGTTAACAGAATAAATGGAGTGATAGCTATTTGATTTTTTAAAAAGTACTTTATTATATTTTATCAAGTGAAACAAGAACCTTTGTTGAATACTTGATATCAAAGATATTTCATTAATCAGTTTGGACATTCCATAGTTTAACTTGTTTAGAGAAAACTGTCCAGCCTGAAATAATGAGTTATCTCTTTGCTGCATATACTTTTCATTATTATTAAGAAACAGAACAGGACATTTTATTTTGGAAGGAATTAGTTGTCAGTCTTCAGAATGAAGAAAAAAGATAGCGGGTGTTTTTAGTACTAAAGTACTGTGTTACTTAAGTTATGTAAGTCTTTTAAGTGCAAATTATGGCATCCGCCAGTGGTTCCCAAAACAGCTACAATCACACTTTAATACACTCAAAACACAAAACATTTCATCTTCAAAGTAAAAAAATATATATAGTTAAATTCTAAGAACTGTTCTTCAGTAATCTGTTTTACAAAACAATACAAACCCCTTTGAGAATAGTTTATTCAGTTTGTCCATACTATTCTCTTATCAATCTTTAACCATTAGTAGCTCTAACATAAGGCAAAATAAGTCAAAAACAACTTGGATGATTTACAGGCAAGCCATGGGGAGAAGTGAAATTGGAGTGAAACTGAAAATAGTTTAATAATAATTGAAAGATGAAATTGAAAATAATACTTCAAGTACCATTTCGATGAGCCGAGGGATTTCTGTGTGTCCATTCTCTCCATCAACTTATGAAGGAAAAACAAAAGCATGCTCTAGACAGGAAGTGGGTGGGGCATGGCTATAACTAGAGCATCTGGTTAAAAATTTTTAAAAAATTCCAGTCTGATGAATACTATAGTATAAATTAGTCAAACATTTTATAATAGACCATACATTTATATCAAAAAGATGAAACTTTATTCTGAAAATCAGGAAGATTATGATATTACAGAAGGATGACTCAATAATTGTAGTCCATTTTTATATGTAATGAGTGCCTAATCTCCTCAGTTAAAACAAGGTGCAAAAAACAGGCCAAGGTCACAGTTCTCATCTCCACAGGGGTCTTTTAGTTTGGT
This sequence comes from Petromus typicus, assembly GCA_004026965.1. Taxonomy (NCBI): domain Eukaryota; kingdom Metazoa; phylum Chordata; class Mammalia; order Rodentia; family Petromuridae; genus Petromus; species Petromus typicus. Next base: position 44,194 of record PVIR01010448.1, on the reverse strand, counting down.
TTTCCCCAATTCCCACTCCCAATTAGCCATTTTCCAAATGTTTGCTACTAGTCAAGGGGTACGAAGTCAAAGACTACACTCATACAATCAACTTCCCGTTCCTGTCAGATTAATCCTCAAAAACACAAAGATAGCATAGCCAGCACTGTCATCTACTTCTAAATAAAATGAATCATCAAATATCCTGACACTTTTAAAGTAAATTATATAGGAAGTAGTAATGTTCAGAAGCATTCTATGGTAACAGCTAAAGAAAGGACAACCAATGTGGTAAAAGCCATTATCACCATCTGAAGGGTTACCAGATTCTTAGAAGTAGCTGGCAGCTCAAGGCAGTCAGCTCTAGATTTCTCATGCCTTCTACAAAAGTCTTTAAAAAAAAGTACATCAGAATGAAACAAACAATAACCACAATTTAAAAAACTGTATCATTTTTCCTGCTTGTTCTTATAGGCCATTAGTATTCTTTTAAAACTTACTCCCTGAGAGATCCCAGATATTTCAAGAAATTAAGAGTGAGCTTGAATTTAAAGAAAAACATCAAAACACTTAAATTCATTATTTTTATGCCACTACAATCCTTAATATTTAAGAGTCAACAGGGTAAAAATCAACTTCTAAATAACACTTTGGCAAATACTTTGAGAGCAAATTAATGTCTTTAAATCAAATTTATATTATAGTCAAGATTTAACTGATGGTGCTGAAAATGCAAATACAGTATTTTAAGAAGAAAGACTTAAAAATTTGTGCCACCCAGCTTGTTTAGTAGATTGCCAACTACTGATTTATTGCTTTTAATGAAACACCAGATTTGACAGCTAAATCATCAGTGGGATAAAAGTGTATTTTATCTTTAATTATTTTTGTAGAGTAGGACATGTGCATATCCATATAAAAAGAGACTGTGTAGCAGATGCCTCCTAGAATCAACCAGTTCTTGTAAACATAGCATTTGTGCAGATTTTCATAACTTTGATTCTAAAATTGAGAACAATTAAAGGCAAAATTAGTAGCCAAAGGTGGGTGGAGGGAGTCCAATTGGACACCCTCCAACAGGTGGTACCACACCTCCCTTCAAAAAACAAAACAAAAAAACCTAGCAGCACGTAAAAAAAATTATAAAACGTTTCAGTACTCTTTCTTTCCCTCTCATCAAAAACCAAACAAAAATAAAGTGCAGCACCCATAAAAGTGTCAAGAAAATAGCCAAGTTCTTCCTTTCTGGTAACAAAATAGTACTTGGCCTCAGCAGTCTTAACCAAATTAGACAGTGTCCATCATTTTGGGTTCATCATCTTCTTTATGTACCACTGAATTTAAACTGCAGAGAGTTGTAGTTGTATTGATAGAATACTGAAGATAATCTGGATTCTGGGGGAGGAAAAAAAAAAGCAGGGGAAAAAGAACACATGGTAACCAGTTTTATGCCAGTACATACAATTACATATTCTGTTTCATTCTCCATTTCTCTGCAGTGTAGCAGAGTAGGAAAGAAGATGAAGCTGAGAATCAGACTTGAGCCAAAATCCAAGAAAAAGAAAAGAACAGTATATTATCACTTAAATCCAAAGAGATATAATGCAGACAATGACATACATGAACAGAAATGTAACACCACTCTTTTATCCTTTTGAAAAAATTATAATTTTAATTATTTAATACATACAAGGGTACATTCAATGCTAATCTTTACGTTACTGATAATGATAAATATGACTGAGCCTCCAAACATACTTTGAAGGTTACTATGTAATGGTTAATACTAAAAATGCAAAACAAATTTTTAAAAGTTCACTTAATGAATAAAATAAACTTGAATGAGTAATGTTCTGAGGGGCATTTAGGCTTACGTTTTGTTAAACTGAAAAAAAAAAAAAAACCCTGGCTTTTTTTTTTTTTTTTTTTGAGACAGGGTCTCACTTTGTAGTTTAGGCTGGCCCTGAGCTCACTTTGTAGCCCCGACAAGCCTTGAACTCACAGCAATCCCCTGCTTCTGTCTCCAGAGTGCTGGGATTACAGGTTTAGCCACCACACCCAGTATTGTGGTATATGGTACTGATTGCTGCAACGGTACTATACGCTGTGATGACTCACACCCAACATTGTTGTTTGTGGTTACGGGATCAAACCCAGGTCCTTGCACTTGCAAGGCCGGCACTGGAACCACTGAGCTAAATCCCTGGCCACCAGGATTTATTTTTAAACTCAAACATCGTGAGAACAGAAAACACAAACCTTTGTTTGATAAACGCAAAAATAAAGCCACTATTTGTTAAAGTACCAAGGATAAAGACATAAGCCTTTAAAAGCCAAGACGTAAGAAATTCTTCCTCCATAAATTCAATTTTGTCTACTCAAGTTATTCTCAATATTAGCTAGGTGCTTACATTTTTACTACTGTATCACCTTGTTCACTTACTTTTATTTAGTTAAGTACCAATGTGGAAAAAGAACACAAATGATAGGTTAATTGGGACAGATCTCTTAAACTTTTGCATCCACAAGGAGACAGTTTTCCAAAAAATCCTCCTAATAAAGTGCATTTACTGACTCCTTTATTATAAACCCCCCAATGTAGCCAGAATCTATATTATTGCCAAGCAGGTCTTTTTGAAGTTAAGTGGCATCACTACACTGATTTAGGCCTGGGACACTCAGAATGGATCTCAGTTCTAACCTTGCATTTACTTAGTACTGTAATCAATAGGAAAAAAATATACAAATATAATAAATTTAGAGCTAGACTACAGAATAAATTTAAAGTAACTTAACTATATCAAAAGGCCTAGTTTAGTCCTCTCAAAACTAAGGATAATAATATTCTTTGGCTTACTTTACAAGATTACTGTCAACAAAAAAAAGTAGAGTATTACTCGAATTTAAGCTTCATAAGAAATAGTCAATATTATTATTATATTCTCCCATTTTTCTGAAAAACAGTGTTAAGTTATTTTCAGACAATGCAGGTCAAATTCCAAAGTTCTCTAAAGTCTGGGTTCCAGTTTTCATGACAGAATTTTGAGTACTGAGAGTTGGCTGAGGAGTCTCCACAACTCATGTAGACAACATCATGCAAGGACTTGAAAAAGAAAAAGCAATCAGTGTCCTTAACTTGACATTAACTTTTCTGACTGCCTCATATTCTCTCCTAATAACATTTTCATCACTCTTCTTGTCCCAGTGATCAGTTCTTCCCAAGAGCATAGGACTGTCCTGTCCTACTTTTACAATGGAATTCAACCGTCTGTGATATTAGTGAGTGAGAATGTAGAAAACTCAGGATTAGAAAATTAGTTCCTATCACTTATTGTGTTTACTTTCTGTAAGCTCTATGAAATTTCACTTCATTCACCTATAAAATTGAATGAAAATCCAGAACCTTGAGATAAATAATGTAAAAATATTAAAATGTTTTACAACCTATAAACTGATATACAAACAGGACAATATTATTATAACTAAATGTTGTTCCAAATTTTAATTAACAACCTGGTTTCTTAGCTTCTCATTTCATCCTAATTAACTCAACCAGTCAATAATACTGTGCCTCTAGCAAAATCTTTTCCAGCCCTCCTCTTCCTTGGGTAGACTTGACCAGGATGCTCAAATTCTTACACTATCAGGGAATACTTCAGCCCTAATTAAATGTCTAAACAATCCTAATAATGTCAACAATGTAAGTGTTGAGATTTTATGAGCGTTCCACCATGGCTACACTGGATGTCCAGCAGCTGATGTCAACTGCTACTGATATGTATTTACCAAGAATTTACTTCTTCCAAATCAGAGAAAGCTTTTTAATGATACAAGCTATTTACAACATTTTAATGTACATATTTTTCCTTTTATATTAAGAATTAAAAATATCCTTCAAGTCTTTTTATTTAGCAGGCACTATGTGACAATTTAATTGTATACATTGGATTTTTGGGGGGTTGAATCTTGCTATATAGCCTAGGCTGGCATCAAACTCATGGCAATCCTCCTGCCTCAGCTTCCCAAATGCTGAGATCATAGGTCTCACCACATCCAGCCTCTATGTTGGATCTGACAGTGATTTAAGTCATAAAACCCTCTTGAAAATTCTTCCTTGTGGGCTATTTCTCAGGAACTGAAGATAAATGGCGACTGTATTTAAATAATGTTAAAAGATAATCTATGATAACAGTATTCCTTACATGTTTAAATAAGGGAGAGTATTATTAATTACTCAAAAATCACAACTTGATTATTTGCATCCCTGAAAAATAACATTTTTTATTATATTTGATAACTCAATTGCTTTCCTAAAATATATGCAACTAGAATGCTAAAATTACAGTGATATTATGATCAAGATATTAAAGATCTCAATTTTTACCATTTTATGAAAGTGGAAAATAAGCACAAGACTTGCCTAATGTTTTCTGAAAGAGACTTCCCACCTACCTCACAGGGTAGGCCACAGAGTAAACAGACTAAAGTTGGTCTAAAGATTTTATAGCCTAGAAATAAAAGAGTAAAAATGAGAGAGCTATTAAGATATTACTACTAAAATCAAAATGGGCAGGAACTGTAAAAATAACTTAAATTGTGAAAAAGTATAAACTTGGCATGGTGGCACACACCTATAATCCCAGAACTGGGGAGGGTGAAACAGGAAGATCACTTTGCATCTGAGACCAGCCTGAACTACATAGTGAGCCCTTCATCAAAAACAACGAAACAATTGGATAAAGAAAATGTGGTATCCATATGTAATGTTCAGCAATAAATGACAAATCTGACATGTGTAGGAAAAGGGAAGCACCTAAAAAATATGTTGAATAAAACAAACCAGACACACAAATACTGTATGGTATCTCTCATTTGACTGAGGCAAAGTACAAAGAAAATGATAGAAGGATGGGCAAGGGACAAAGGATAGATCTACAAAAAGGAGGAGAAGCAAGAAAACAAGGGTAGAACAAAGAAGAAGAGGGGAAATAAGAATAAAGATGTGCCATGTACAGGAACCTATAATCTCAATTAATGCAAACACTGTATGTCATAACATGAGTTAAGAGTACTAATATCACCGAGAATGAAATCAGGGATGGGGAACTGGAGGAGGAGGCAAGGGAAGAAAAAGTGAAGGAAATCTTTAAAATAACTGTAGTATGGGGGCTGGGGAGTTAGCTCAGTGGTTCTGACGCCTGTCTTGCAAGCGCAAAGACCGGGGTTCGATCCCCACTAACCACATACCATACTGAGTGTGGAGACTCACACCCAGCAGCAACCAGTACCACATACCACAGTGCCGGGCGTGGTAGCTCACGCCTGTAATCCCAGCACTCGGGAGGCAGAGGTAGGAGGATTGCTGTGATGTGAGTTGGAGGCTGAGCTCAGGGCCAGCCTGAACCACAAAGCGAGACCCTGTCTCAAAAAACCTAAACACAAAACAAAACAAAACAAAACACAACTGTAGTATGTAGATGTAAACATTCTCCAGGGTGATTATAAACTGCAGGTAGTGCAAACATGTACTAATAAAATAAAATTTAAAATGAACAAAAAATAAAAATTATAATTCTAAGTAGTATCTGCTAGACCAAGTGGTCTGATATTTCCCTTTTTTTCTTTTTGGCATAAATACTTTTCTTTCATGTTGGGGACAAGTGGTTCAAACAGTTGCCAATACTGCCAGGCACAATATTATCATTATATTAATGTGTATTAGACGTGTTACATCTGGTAAGCAACAGCAAGATCCAACTGCATGTATGTTATGAAGCTACTTTGTCTTAAAAATTGCGAAGAGTACAGTCTTCACACAATGAGATGTTCCTTAAGAGCCACCTTGAGGCGTGTGAGATAATCAATAGGTAACCATTAGAAATGTTTAGGCACCATCTTTTCCACATTGAAAAGAGACAGATTTAGTGTCTAAGAGGTAGCAGACATTCAAAGCCAAAATATGGTGTAAATAGAACTATGGTTTATATTTCTTTTTTAAAAACTTTTTTGAGACAAGATCTCATATGTAGTACAGGCTGGCCCCAAACTCACTTTGTAGCCCAGCTAGCTTTGAACTCAAGGCAATCCTGCCTCTGCCTCCCCACTGCAGGGATTATAGGCATGAACCACCACGCCCGGCTTTTTTGTTTGTTTTGGGAAGAAGTCTCACTATTCAGTTAAGGCCTGTCTTGAACTTACTTTGTAGCAATTCTTCTGCCTAAGCCTCCTGAGTGCTAGGATAACAGGCATGCACCACCACTGTCAGACAAGGGTTATCTTTTAAGAGCATTTGAAATGGTCATGCACATGACATATAAGTAGTCCAAAAGAACAAAAATTACGTAAACTAATAAACCTATAAAATACATATTTATTTTTCTAACTTACCTGCGGTATGGATTCTAATAAACCTAAAGATCCAACACCAGAATGGGGAACATGATTCTGAACTGTCATAAGTTGAAAACTTTGTGATTGAGAATAAAGTCTTACTCTTGACTTAAAAGCTTCAAGTTCATTTCTGAATGCTTCAAAATAACCTTCTTCTTCTGCCTAGAACACAAAAAAACACAAAGAATATGTGAGATTTTTTTGGTGGTACTAGGGATAATGCCAGGCCTGATGCTACGCTACTGCTCTACCTTTGAGCGACATTCCCAGAACTAACTTTCTTTCTGATGGTCTCACTACATCGCCTAGAGTACTCTAGAACTTGCAATTCTCCTGCCTCAGCTCCTCCAGTACCTGGGGCTGTTTGCATGTGGCAAGTACATAGCTCAAAGACTGTTTCTGAAGACTTCAGGAGTACAAAATTCTAAAAAGCATATAACAAAGGTAGAGTGGAGGAAGTAAAGGCAAAGTGAATAGCATTAAGTGTACATAGAAACCACAAAGGGCTCTGTTAGGCTCATGAAACTTTATAGGAACATTAATGATTAATTTTAAGTTTTACTGATCTTTTTTTTAAGTAATAAAATAAAAAGCTACCCAATGGGACAGTCATGTATTGACCACTGGTAGTGAAAAAGATGAATTATGACCCATCATGAATGTGTTAAATCTCCCTTAAAATATTCCTGCTCCGTACTCCTCCTCTTTGCTTCCCACACACTTATGCCATCATTCTCACCTCTCTCTCAAGCACTACTAGAAAATCCTTTTTCATGTCTTTTAAGAGGTGTTACCCAAAAATACAATGACATCCAACAAAAAGGAAGGTTCACGAAAAACATCACAGGGTACCCTCATCCACTTTATTCACCAGGTCTGGCACTGAGCTATTTCTGGCTTTTCCCTAATGTCAAAGTAACCATGAAAGGCAAATATGTTGAATTCATTCAGGTTATTGAGGTAGAAAAGAAAAGAAAAAAAAAATTTCAGAACTACTTCAAAAAGTGTCATAAATGATAAGTATTTTGAGGGAAGTAACTGCTAATATTTTTTCACTATAATAAATTTTAAGTTTCTGGGGCCGGGCGTTTAGCTCAGTGGTTCTGGCGCCTGTCTTGCAAGCACAAGGACCAGGGTTCGATCCCCGCTAACCACATACCATACTGGGCGTGGAGACTCACGCCCAGCAGCAATCAGTACCACATACCACAGTGCCGGGCGTGGTGGCTCACGCCTGTAATCCCAGCACTCGGGAGGCAGAGGCAGGAGGATTGCTGTGATGTGAGTTGGAGGCTGAGCTCAGGGCCAGCCTGAAGTACAAAGCGAGACCCTGTCTCAAAAAACCTAAAAAAAAAATGTACAGTACAATCATGTTCAATAATAAAACCAAGCACTGGTTTAAACACATGTATTACTCTAAGATTTAAAAAGGGTAGTTTTTATTGCTCCTGTGTAACAAATAAAAATTTAAGGCTACTCACCACAAATCTAGATAAAATACCAACTTATTTATTCGTTAAAACTACTATTTCTGGAAAACTCCCTATTTAGGTTACACTTCAGAAAACTGGAGAAAAATATAGGACTACTAATACCTATGTAGTTTCCACTGTTCAAGTATATAAACAAAATTAAGCTTCTGGTACATTTTCTTCTAATATATGCTTTCCATGTGCAAAATAACAAGTAAAATATTCACTCCCCTGCATTTTTTTTTTTAGGTTTTTTGAGACAGGGTCTCGCTTTGTGGTTCAGGCTGGCCCTGAGCTCAGCCTCCAACTCACATCACAGCAATCCTCCTGCCTCCGCCTCCCGAGTGCTGGGATTACAGGCGTGAGCCACCACGCCCGGCCCGGCACGTTGGTATGTGGTACTGGTTGCTGCTGGGTGTGTCTCCACACACAGTATGGTATGTGGTTAACTAGGGATTGAACCCCGGTCCTTGTGCTTGCAAGACAGGCACTGGAACCACTGAGCGAAATCACCGGCCCCCTGCGCTTTTTTTTTTTTTTGAGACAGGGTCTCGCTTTCTAGTTCAGGCTGGCCCTGAGCTCAGCCTCAAACTCACAGCAATCCTCCTGCCTTTGCCTCCTGAGTGCTGGGATTATAGGTGTGAACCACCACGCTCCGCACTGTGGAATGTGGTACTGATTGCTGGGGGGTGTGAGTCTCCACTCCCAGTATTATTGTTGTATGTGACCTGGATCGAACTAGGCCCTTGCACTTGCAAGGTAGGCGCTGGCACCACTGAGATAAATCCCCAGTCCCATTCTCCTGCATTTTTAATCCATATCAATGCTAGCTAGTGCATTACCAAACAAATATACCACAATTTATTCATTTTACTGTTGACAGACATTGGATTGCTTCAAGGCCTTTTACTATTATGAATGAATCTATTACAAACATTACAGTATCAAGTGCATAGGTATAGGAATTGTTCTTAAGCAGAACTCAAATTTCAGCTTTAGAACCCTTTCATAATCTGAAATTACTGAGGGAGTCAAAGAACTTATGCCTACATAGGTTGTATCTGACAATACTGTGTTAGAAATTAAAACCAAATAATTTAAAAAACAACTGAAAAATAAGCTCATTACAAACTATCATTAACAACTTATATTATTTTTCTTTTTTAAAAAACTATATTGTACTAGGCCGAGCATGGTGCTATGTGCCAGTAGCTATAGGTCCACCTACTCAGGAGAATGAAAAAGGAGATCACTTGAGTCCCAAGAATTTGAGACCATTCTGGTCAATACAAGGAGATCAGCTCTTAAGAAAAAAAAAAAAGTATTATAACTAAGTTTTGCAAAATAAAAAAATTTATTGAGAACAGTGGCATGTGTTTTTCATTTCTGTAAATCTAATGTCTGACTTAATCGAAGACAGATGGATTCTCACATCTGCTTCAGCATCAATCTCTGCTGTTCACTCATGAGAGAATGGGAATAAAAATAGCAAACAATATCTCTGCATTATTATGAATACAGTCATGATACAGGACCTCTGTACAGCGTTTTAGAAGTCTTAGAGCTTCTTGGATCACATATTGACAACCTACTCCTTAGGGGCTGTACCTAAAAGAATTTTTGCAGGTTTAATGTGCACTTGTTCAAATTTACTAGAAAGTTTTTCGAAGTGGTTTTTCTAGTTTATACTTTCCCTAGCAATGAGATCAAGTTCTTACTGTTCTAATTCTTACTGTTCTTAATTCTTTAAGTTATAACTAGATAGTACATGTGATATAATAATCTTCCTAGGCACATCTATTTTTCTTTGACACAGTCAACATTATTTTGTTTATATCAACATGTACCCACTTTTTTTTCACAGCATAAGCACTCCCTTAGATTAAAATGTTCCACAAATACGTCCATGTATAATACGTAAATAACAAAATAAATCTCTTAACTTTACAATTATTTCTCTAAATGCTGGATTTTTATGTTCTCTATTTTTTCATTATAGAAGTTTAATTAATTAATTAATTAATTAATTTTTTTAAGGTTTTTTTTTAGGTTTTTTTGAGACAGGGTCTCGCTTTGGGGTTTAGGCTGGCCCTGAGCTCAGCCTCAAACTCATCACAGCAATCCTCCTGCCTCTGCCTCCCGAATGCTGGGATTACAGGCGTGAGCCACCACGCACGGCACTGTGGTATGTGGTATGTGGTACTGGTTGCTGCTGGGCGTGAGTCTCCACACCCAGTATAGGGATCGAACCCGGGTCCTTGCACTTGCAAGACAGGCGCCGGAACCATTGAGCTAAATCCCCGGCCCTTTTTAAGGTTTTTTGAGACAGGGTCTCGCTTTGTGGTTCAGGCTGGCTCAGAGCTCAGCCTCAAACTCATCACAGCAATCCTCCTGGCTCTGCCTCCCGAGTGCTGGGATTACAGGCATGAGCCACCACGCCCAGCACTGTGGTATATGGTACTGGTTGCTGCTGGGGTGAGTCTCCACGCCCAGTATTGTTATGTGGTTAGCGGGGATCGAACTCAGGTCCTTGTGCTTGCAAGACAGGCACCGGAACCACTGAGCTATATCCCTGGCCTCCAGAAGTTTGATTTATTAAAGTATGAATCTTATACATGGAGTATCCTGTAACTACCTGCTCAACGCTGTATCCTCAGCATTTGCAACAGCTTTGCTTTGCATCAGTAGGCACACAATCCTTAGTGAACAAATAAACAGAACATTTCAAGTTTCCCACATTCATTTGAATGGGTTTCAATTTCACACAAATTCTTCTTATATAATAACTTCTTTATGTCTCAACATGAAGTTAGCAAAACTACATTTTCCTGATTTTTTGCAGTACTGGGGATCAAACTCAGGACCTTGAGCTTGTAAGGCAGGTGCAGTGCCTCTTCACTATTTCCTTAGGTCCTTAAATTTTCTTATCACTAGAAATTCTAAAGAATTTAGCCTGTCCCATTAGATGGATTTTCTTAATGTATATAAAACAGAGGAGTCTCAGGTATGGCCTAACTTTTTCTTGTAACACTACCAAATCACTACTTACTTTGGCTTTCTGGAAAAATAAACGAAAACACCCTCTTGGATCCACATTACAGTTTTTGGCCATTTCCATAATAAACTGCATTACAACAGCTTGATGTGCTATTTGTTCCATCAGAGCCCCTTTCTGAAAGTAAAAGCAGATTAAAGTTATAATATTTAAAAATATATTGGCTATACCAATTCACATTTTAAATTTTTAATACATTTTTATTTCATTTTATTTAGTTTTAAATAAAACACTATGTGGACATATAAAGAGCACACTTTAGTTTATTATTTTTTATAAGGACCAGAAAAACTAAAGAGGAATTGTGCAACTGTCTTGATTTAATATTGTAATTTCTATTTGGTTTTTTAGTACTTGATTTTCTAATTATTTGAAAAAGAAACAAGGATTACAGTATATGGGAGCAAAAGTAATTGGGAGATGGCAGAGAAAAAGCACAATTTCCATATGATAATTGAAACAACTAAAAAAAAAAAACCTCACATTAAACTCAATAAGGTTTGAAAACAAAAATTTGTTATTTATTTCTACTGACCTTCCAACTTTCATTTAAAGTAAATAATTGTTTAAAAAAAAACAATAATAAAGTAAGAAATCAGAATTCCACCACTGCAACTCAAAGATCACATAGTACCTGTTCAGCTTCTAGGTGAAAACACCATAAAATAAGATATTTAGCAGTTTCTTCACATACAAGGAATGGATGGTCAGACAGAAATCTCTGACTGTCATCCCATCGACTCAACATACCTGTAAAAAATGAAATCACAAATGTTAAAATACTTTCTATCTTACCGTAAGGGAAAAAATGGAATCTTCAAATGACTCTTGGGGCCAGGGATTTAGCTCAGTGTGGTTCCAGCGCCTGTCTTGCAAGTGCAAGGGCCCGGGGTTCGATCCCCGGTAACCACATACAATACTGGGTGTGGAGACTCACGCCCAGCAGCAATCAGTACCACATACCACAGTGCCGGGCGTGGTGTCTCATGCCTGTAATCCCAGCACTCGGGAGGCAGAGGCAGGAGGATTGCTGTGATGTGAGTTGGAGGCTGAGCTCAGGGCCAGCCTGAGCTACAAAGTGAGACCCTGTCTCAAAAAAAAAAAAAAAAGACTCTTGAAAGATAAGTCTTACTATCAGAGCAACTTATTATGGTAAAAGGCCAAATGAAGGATAATGTTCTTTAAAGCAATATCCAGCAGACTAAAAATAGCTTCCAAAACTCATATAAAGTTTTACTTATCATATAGTAAAATGTTGACACCAATTCATGAAAATTTATCAACTAGCAAACCAATTGAGTCAGTTTTATAATAATAAATATAGCAGAATTATTTTAGTAATGTTAGGCATTTATGGTATGTGTTCACATGGATAATAGGCAAAATTTTAAAATGTTAGTACTACATATTGGAAAATGTAGATTATTTAGTTCCAAGATGTCAAACAAACCAAATACTACTTATGGAGTATCTGCATGTTAAAATTAAAGTCAATATGACCAATTAATCATGGAATTGAGAAATTGCTGCATTTTAAAAAATTATCTATTTTATGTTGCCCAGTCTGGTCTTTAACTCTTGAGTTCAAATGTTCCTTCTGCCTCAGCCTTTTGAGTAGCTTGGACTACAGATATGCGACACCACACCTGGAAAGGTTTTCACCTTTAACCTTGTCCAGTCAGCTTTACACCTGAGAAACTCAGTAACTGCTCTGGCAGTTTTAGAATCATTAGATTCACTCAAAGAAGTCTAGATGTTACAAAGCAATGCCCGTAGATCTTTCTCATTATCTTGGCAGTAAACCTTTCCTCTAGATCCAAAATGAATTCCTATATACATATTAAATTCCACATCAGAACATAAAAACAAAACTGAAGACAAATTCTTACTGAAAATACACAACACAGGGCATTTTATTGAAAATATCAATCATTTCTGTTCTTACAAAAAAAGGATAGAAGATTTTACCATTTTCTTATAAAAATTTTTGTAAGTTTCATAACGTTATTTCCCCAGCATTTTGATGCAATTCTTCACAAAATTATTTCCTTAGCATTATGCCATTTAAGTTTCTGAGAAACAGAATGATTAAGTTGTTTAAAACAACTATGGAGTTTATGACTTCTTAGTTTGAGGTAAACTAATGAAAATGTAATCACTTCTTATACCTGAAGCCACAAAATAAATTATAGGAAACAGCTTTGCCTTGGCTTTCTTGCACTTCTGAAGAGGTAGTATAACTACCATCTACAGAGCATTGCTTGTCCTTTAACTTCTCCATGGCAGCACTGTGATGCATTTATTACTAAAATCCTATCTGTTTTGGTTCTTTAGCACAAAGGAGAATATCAAAGATACAGCAAAACTTGCAGAGACTATGAGAAAAGCGTTATTACATATTAGTGATTTTTAATTACCTATTTAACTGAGATAAAATTCACATTTGAGAGTGAATATAGACATTTTGTATCTGAGAAGTATTTGTCATCACTTGATTTAAAAAAAAACACACTGAATTCATAAGAAACTGAAAGTTACAAGTATTCCTTACATAACTTTGTGAAAAAGGTATAAGATTTTATGACAAAAGTACTTAAAAGGATCAACTGCTTAGTGGAACAGAAAATAACTAAAATTACTGATGCTGGTTTGGAATTTGTATACAAAGACAGCAATGGCTAGGAAAACAGAATACAGAGTTAAAATGTCCAAGCACTGAGTATCTGCTTCATCATGTACTTACTCCCTTAGACAAATCCCGTTGTATGCCTCTATTTCCTCAGGTAGAAGAAGGGCTAAAATGGTACCTAATACAAAATTTTTGTGCTGACTAAATGATACTATTCATATAAAGCACTTAAAAATAGTACCTGACATAGTAATTATTTAGTAAATGATATTAATATAAAAGAGAATAATTTATTCACATGACAAATATTTATTAAGCTAATCTTCTGGATAAGGATAATCCAGTTTAAATCTGCTAATCATTTTCTCTGAAAGTTTGAAAAACTTCACTTTGAGAAATTAAAATATTTTAATTATATCTGAACTCATTTATTTCCTTGGTAAACACCTAAATCTCCATTCATCCATTAACTCTCAATATTCTGCATTTGAGAGGCAGGCATGGAGATGCACACCTGTAATCCCAGCACTCAGGAGGTGGAGGCAAAAGGGCTGAAGGAGTTATTTGTACTACAAAGTGAGACCCCGTCTCAAAAAACAAAACAAAAATTTCTTCATTTGATCCCTAAAATGATATGTATAGGTATGATTCCCTTTCGCAGTATACTTATAGAATGATATATTTTAACTTCTGAAACTACACTATTCCTCTTGATTTTTCTATGTGCTAAAAATTGTTCAGCTATATTGTAGATTCCCTGGGGAAGACATAGGACTTTCTTTTAGTATCTCGTGGGCCCCAGATTTCCCATTTCCAACTCAGTTATCAACCACCAGACAACTATTTCCACCTATATTCCAGCATATAAACTTATCTTATTTGAAAATCGAATCATCTCTCCATTCTATAGGCTTCCTGGCCTCCATCTAACCCACTCAAACATTCTAGTAATTCTTCTGACATCAGACTTACCACCAATTCAGTGGTTATATTACTAAAATCTGTTAATAGGATTTAGTTGCAATAATAAACTTTTTAAAGTGAACCACTTCTAGAGTTCTTAGGATAAATTCTTAAAAAAATATTTTTTCAGATTATAAAAATGAAGTACATTCTTTGTGAAAAATTTGAAAAGTTCAAAAAATAATCACCTGCAGCTATACAAGAAACTTATTATTAACACTGATATATTTTATCCCATGCTTATTTTTAAATGTGTAAATAAAAGTAAAATATCATACTTCTAATTTTGTATTCATTTCATTTCATATTCTATTCAGTACTTTATATTACATATTTTTCAAAAATAAGATATTAATATGATTGGTTCTAAAAACAATACATATGTTTAAAAGAAGAGATAAATATTGACTCTTTGGCACAAATGAAAAAGATTGTATCAATGATTTTTAGCTAAATGCTTATAGCTTTTGATAAAATTTCCAGTGACAACCTAGTACACACAGGTTCAAAAAATGCTGATTCAGAGTTAACCTTTGCTGTAAGGCACAAAGATGTGCTCTGAAAAAACAGATGAGTGAAAAAGCATCTCTAATGATCACAAAGTGATGTCATAGATGCATATAACCAAGTAAAACTATTTTGTGAACTTTAAGTGAAAGCAGGTTGTGTGTCTAACTAAATTAGTATCTTGTATTTATAAAATGTGATTCAACTAAATGAGAATGTAGGAAAAAATTAGATTTCAAGGTTTTATATACTCTAACAGATGTATCACTTACCATTAGACAGTAAATTCCATGTAATTATAAGGGTAGAAGCAACACAAGAAAGATAGTCACCAAACAGGGAAGTTAGGAAGAATCCTAAAGAATATATTAGGCAAGTATTGGTGGGAAGTCCCTGTATGCCAACACAGTACCCACAGACTTCATCTGTCTTTCAAGAATTTGGAATTCAATTCAAGTTTGGAAAATCTTCATTTGGAAGTTTAATGAAAGCTGTTATTCCACAAGTATTAAAAGGAACATATCATAGTCACCATTAAGGTAAATACTATTTTCCTTTACTGCATTAAATATACACCATCGAAGCATTCACTGTCACTGACTTGCCTCTGGTCTCTATCACTCTGTGCCATACCTTAGTCCATGTGAGATTTCGATGACCTCACTGTCCCACATGACTATAAGCTGATCCACTCTGCTGATGGAACATGGTGAACAAAAAGTGGCAAATACCCCAGATGCCTTGAGTAAGATACAGCATGCCAGAGAATGGAAAATAAAACACATGAAAATTTTGGGAGCCTACTACCTTAGTAACATTTCTGTGGATCCAATGTGCTGCAGCAAGTAGGATATCTCCTCCAAAGTGAAAAGTCAATGTGCATTTCCACTAAGAAACAGGCACAATGTGAATCTGGGAGTGGCTATCAAGTCTGGTTGGGTTTGAAGACAGCAAGGCTCTGGTTAGTATTACAAGATGAAGTACTGGACGATCACAATATGCAAGGGCAAAACAATTCCTTATTAATCACCCGTGGATGTCAGGTCAGCCTCTACCTCAGCTATCCCATTAAGTCCACAACAGTTTCATGAACTAAAGGGTCGTGGTAGCACAGACTTGAGATTATGCAAAGATTCAATAGAATGAACTATCCTCATGAAAATGTTTTAATATTACAATCCAATAAGGCCAATGAATATCTAATTTGCTAGTAGCAGACACCAATGCCAAAACCTTAATGTGGCACCATACACTGGGGAAGCTATCCAGCCACTGAGAATCAGGTCAAATATCCTGATCCCATTTCATCTTGGAGGAATCAATAATTCCTAACATGAAGAGGCCCTTTCTGTATCTGCAATTGCCCTCTTCCCTTACTATGTTTGTACCAATAATATATTGGTGGTGTTAATCAATTACTCACCAAACCCCAATGTTTTTTAAGTGGCTTTTCAACAAAAGAAGTGAAGACTATTGGTTTGGGCTCATGACATTCACTGATCTTATGCATACCATTACCCAGAAGTAGCAGGTTTTATAGAGTGGTAAAAGGTTTATGAACGACTCAGTGCAGGTATGTTCCAACATTTTATGAGGTCAGAATATTTCCTCACATAAAATTGTTTTTGACTGAAGAATTCAGTTTGTGACAAAACGGAGTTTCTCAGCTACTTATTTCCATGGCTCTAAAGCAACTTGCCAAGAGAACGCCAGCTGGGTAAAAACACTTGAAAGGATGCTATTTTGCATCATGTACTCTCAAAGAACAAATAGCAGATAAATGTGTATTTCTTACAGCCAAACACACAAACCTAGGAAATAAGGTACACAAGTGGGAATGGCAACTCACATAATACAACTAAGACTCATCTGCAAAGTTACTGCGTTACATCTTTGATTCAAAGCTCTACTTGTTTAAAATTTTAATATCTGTCCAAAAAAGGACTATTTGCTCCTTTTTTCTGAACATAAAGAACACTTCAATGGTACTATGTAGAAATGTAAAATTTGTGTTTATTTTTTCAGGTACAATTCTAGAACTAAATAATTTCCTTTCTAAAAATAATTATGAACATATGAATTCTATGAAAAGCTGCACAAAAGGAGAAAATCCAAAGTTAATGTTCATTGTCTTTATATAATGGAAGCATAAATAAAACTCTATGCTTGGGAAGGAAAAGCCAATAGAAAAAGATTTCAAAATGCCATTTATAATGTTCATGAACACAGTACAAATAAAAATCACGTTTACCAAGTTAACACATTACTTGGAACCAAAAAATATACTTTGAACTTGAATTCCTAGCATTTTCCAGTAGTATTTTCACTTGGGCAGTATCAGACAGCTTATAATTCTCAGAACACAACACACTGCTTCTTGATTCTATGTATTTTCATCCTACTGTCACTACCTTATCTATGTGGAAAGTTATTCTCACAGAAATAAGATTATTTTGACAGAGAAACTTTAGGTTATATTAATCTTATCCTATTCCTCCCCCCAAAGACAATGATTTCTCAGTTTTTTTCATTCACATTTCTATTACCATATTTACAGAGCAATATAGTTCAAGGTCCTATTCATCTGACATGCATCATATCCAAAATTTAAATAAAAAATAAAAGTAATCTTTTAACAACATAACAAGCCTATATCAAGGAAGCAAAGGGGAAAAAGAAGAATGCAGAGAGTATTTGAGAAATGGAAAAACTGTCTTAGAGGATGAGGATTAACAGATCAAAATTTACTTCTCTTATAATCTATTTTCTATTGCCCAAAATAGGTCTAACACAAGAGCTATGAAAATCTGCCAGTAGTAGCTATACACTGGAGTTGGTCGTGTACCTTCTTTTGGGCTTCCAATTTACAACTCTGTTTTTTGCACCAATACAAATGATGCCACACATTACAAAGAAGGAAATTCAAGTAGTAGACTCACCAAAATGTCTGATTTTTTGCTCATATTTCTGCATGAATGATTTTGATTTATCTTCATCTTCTGTTTCTTTTCTTTTATCTTGATTAATAAAACTCTGGAAGTTTTAGAAATTAAAATAAGATTTTTTATATTCAAACTGAATCTTCTTTCTCAGATACTGAATGTGTTATCAGTTCTGCCTAGAGGCAATATAAATGTGGTATAGTAATATTGTACTACATCACTGTTAAATGCTTCATTTAAAAACTTGTAGTTTTTTTCATTTGAGAGTTTCATTAGCTTTGCTTAACATGGATATATATATACCACATATATGTAGGAAATTACAGGTTTTTATTACAAATCATACATGAAAAACAATCTTTTGGTTAGGCCTTATTATATAAAAAGATCCTTTACGTGCATAATTTATACCTGCATTATTAATTTTCTATAAATACTTGCAACTCTAGTCTCATTTTTAGATGTCTTGCTGGAAGTAAACTCAGAAATTCAAAGGCTATAAAGAGTAAAGTATAACACTTTAAATTCTTTCAGAATAGATAAACCAAAATTAGGCCTTTTGCATTTCTAATTTTTTAAAAATTGATTTTATTGGTAATTTTATATATATGTTATGTTCACAACTGACATTGATAATTTGTACCAGTATAACACAACTTCTCATTTTTTCCCATTCCCCCGCCCCCAACACCCCCATACCCTATATGCATGTTTCCTTTTTTTTTAAAGTCAAACTTTTCCTTTGCCTTCTTTACTTACCCTATCTTCCTTTTCCCTTTGAATATTTTACTATTTCACAATGCTTATCACACATTTTAGAACTCATTTTCTAATTATTATTTTTCTAATTATTTTTTCTTAAGACAGGCTAAACAGTTTGATTCCTGAACTTAGGTATGAATTTCTATTAAAGCACTTACTTTCTTTTTTTTAAGGTTTTTTGAGACAGGGTCTCGCTTTGTGGTTCAGGTTGGCACTCAGCTCAGCCTCAAACTCACATCACAGCAAACCTCCGGCCTCTGCCTCCCGAGTGCTGGGATTACAGGCGTGAGCCAACACGCCCGGCACTGTGCTATGTGGTACTGGTTGCTGCTGGGGTGAGTCTCCAAACCCCGTATTGTTATGTGGTTAGCAGGGATCGAACCCGGGTCCTTGTCCTTGCAAGACAGGCGCCAGAACCACTGAGCTATATCCCCGGCCCTAAAGCACTTACTTTCTGTTAATCAAGTCATAAAACAGACCAAGAATAAAGTTTTTATGTAGCCAGCAAAACTGGCAGAACAATGCCTTAGAACACTGTGTGATCTACTTATACTGATGTTATCAATGCCAAAGTAAAAATATAAAATAGCTCTCCTACAACCAGGAAGTGACAAAAGTTTATATATTTCAAAATAAAAGCATTTTTCTTTTACAAATATTCTGCCATCTAGACCAGCACTACATAACCGAAATATAAGCCAAGTCATACAAAAAAGTTTTGTTAGCCACATTACAAAACTCAAAAAACCAGTTAAGTTATAACCTATATTAAACTTAATATACACAGCCCATTATCAACATGTAAGCAACACACACACAAAAAATAAAATATTTTAATTTTTTTGGTACCCACTCACTGAAATCTGGTACGTATTTTATACTTACAGCACATCTTAATTTGGACTGACTACATTTTATAGCACACGTTAGTAGTGGCTATGAAGTTGGATTTCAGACATCTAGACCAGTCTTTACAAGTCTCTAGCTCCCAGAGAAAACCAAAGTACAGTTTTGATCAAATGATTGGAATATAGTCTTAATTAATTCGTAGGTTATGTTAGAAGTTAAATTGAAAGAAACAAGAGCAGTGGCAAGTGTAAACATTTTCTTTGTGGTCACTGTGGTAACAGACATTAACTTTACAAAATAAACACTGCTTTGACCATTTCCTCTTGGAAGAAATTATTTTAATTTTGGGGTATAAATGCAAAGTAGAAATAAAGTAACACTTAAGAAAACACTTAGACCAACACAGAGACAGAATTAGATAATGGTCCTGCTGCTGGGGAGAAAAATGTACATCAATTAGTACAGATATTAAAAAAAGTCTGTTAACAAAGATTATTTCTGGGTAATGGAACTAAAAGCAAAGAGAGCCTTTCAGTTTCTATTTTCCTTATTTATTTTAAAACAAGCATGTTATACCTAAGCATGTTATACTACTAAACATTTTTCAAAAAAGAAGATACTGATAGGGCTAGTGGTGGTACACAGGTCCCTTATGTATTACTGACTGGTGCAACAGAACTAGAGGTGGTCCACAAGATGGCAACTGAGAATACTCAAGTTGTGAGAGTGGATGCCAGAGTACAGAAACAAGTAGGTCACAGGATGAAAAGTCTAGTTAATAATGCTCAACCATACAGAGAGTGTGGACTTAGACAAAAATGAACAGGTTTTCTTCAAAGGCTAAGGGTTATGGTTGGTACAATATGAAGAAGTATGCCTTTATAAATCAGTAGAAAATGGCTGCATTTCATTGTTTCAAGGGGCTCCAAACTGAAGATTTAAATACTTTATTCTTTAATCTCAGACTACATTACTTTGAATATTATAAAAGTGCAACTGTTGGATTTTATTTATATGTAAAATTTGTGCATCTCAAAATGTTAGCTAAAAATTTAAGCAAAGATGGGGAGTAAGGAAAATATAGATAACTAAGATGGCAGAATGATGAAAGCATGTACTTGAACAAGGGGCTCATCTGTTTACTTGATGTATACTGAAAATTTCTGTAATAAAAAGGCTAAAAAAGGTCCAAATTCATCCTATATATCTATAGTTAATTAAGGGAAATAACACCGGAAAGTCTAACTTTTTTTTCTTCATATAAATATAGTACTATCATCCCTACTCAGGCAACAGTAACAATAGATAATATACAAAATCCACTCCTGTTGCAAAGCTCAGAGCTTTTAGCTTCCAGAGCTGTTTCCTAGACAAATGGCAAAGTGGAAAAAAATGAAAATGTATACCCATCAGTGTTTACATTAAATAGTTATTAATGTTTCTTCAGAATAAGCATTAATATAGTTACTATTCTTCAATATACATGTAATCATTTTATTCCATACTAAAAACACTAGCTCATAAATTTCTTGCTTTCCTCCCCCTTTTAATCCACTTCAAAATCAATCTCTAGAAATGGTTTTCAAATGAAAAACAAGGAATAAACCTTGAATAGTTTGAGAAAAATGTGATTATAAAAGCTCAACCAGAGGCTGAAGATTTAGCTCAGTGGTTCTGGTGCCTACCTTGCAAGTATAACGTTCGGAGTTTGATCCCCATTACCCCCCAAAAATTACATGGACATTATTTTCATTTTTTTTTTTAAGAGTAGAAAAAATGTATTGAGACACACAGAGAGGGATTGGAAATGAGGGCTGCCCCTCATTTTTATTCTTAAAGAGATCTTAATAGAGGACATTTATACCTTTCTTTACCTTACCTAGCCTTTCACTCAGCCAGGAGTTTCTTAATTCAGATTTTAAAAAGGTACAGTATTTAACAATTATTTAAATGTTGTCTTGAAGCAGCTTTAAAAATTTTTTCTGTCATTATGGTCCCTCTCTTGATGTGATACCTGTCCCTGTCCTTTCCCCCTATATTTACTTTTTTCTCATTCTTTGTTCTAGATTGATCTATCTTTTAAATTGTTGCTCTTGGTGGGTTGAAGAACCCTGGATTTTGTCTGGGATCCGGGCACTGTGCCTGCGCTCATCATCCTTTTTTCATACTATCTAGTTACAGGAATTTAGTATTTTTAAAAGTTTTCATTGCAGTATACTCAAAGATCTGTTTTAGTAATTTGTAATAAAAGCTTAGAAATTTTAGTTTCTATTCCTTAACTGGTAAAAATGGTTAACTATGGAATATATTTACCACTTCCGGTGAATGTCTTTTATAATGACTAATTCAAGAATGTTTTCTCTGTAAGTTTAAAATTGTATTGTCTTCAAAGAAACTGTAGAGAAGCAACACAGAGTTCTGTACCATTCAAGCAATAAACACTAACTTTACATTTGAAAACTACTTCATTATTTTACAAAGTACAATAATAAAACATATATGTTCTAGGGAAACAAAACAGTTCTTACTAATTTAGCAAAAGTACTGTACTATTTAAATTATTTCTAGAGGCCTTTCAGTACCAAGGTTGTAACACTGACTAGAATTAACACCTGAGTTTACTAATTCCACATGGTAAGTAAAGACATTTAATAAAAAGCCAAGCAACAACAAAACTACATTATATTAATCAATCAATTAAGTACTTTTTGACCAAGAATCAGAAGTCCAAAGACTGTAGTTATTATTTTAATCTACAGAGATGGAAGACATTTATTATCCCACATGAAAGTTTTGTGCCAAGCTAGTATTTTTTCATTTTTTTGGCACTTCAGAATTTGAATATTTAAGCTTGTACATGATCTTCTGTTTTGCTATCCTTTTTACTGTAAATATAAATACTTGGGATATTTTGATTCTAAATATGATCAAGGAGTCAGATTTCATCCATCACTACGTTACCAAGTCACTCTTTTTCGTGTCATTTATAAAATATAAAAATGGGAACTCTACAGCAGTGACCACCAAAGTATGAGGTATAAAATAGGAGATGTAGAGAGATTTTATAACTGATTTCAATATTTGGACATTTCTCAATCCTTTTTTTTTTTTGAGACATGGTCTCGCTTTGTAGTTCAGGCTGCCCTGAGCTCACTATGTCGCCCAGGTAACCCTGGAACTCACAGCAATCCTGCTTCTGCCTCCCAAGTGCTGGGATTACAGGCATGAGCCACCACGCCTGGTACTGTGGTACATGTTGTGCTGATTGCTGGTGGGCGTAAGTCTCCATGTCTAGCAATGTTGTATATGGTTACTGGGGACTGAACCCAGGCCCTTGCACTTGCTAGGCAGGCACTAGAATCACTGAGCTAAATCCTGCCCAAATTTCTCAATCTTTAACAGCATTTTCTGAAAGCTTTATTATATATGTTTGTTCAGCAGTACATATATACAAAACAAATATTTGAGACTGGTTAAATTAAACCTGCCTGGGGGTGCTAAGCTCAGTGGCGGAGGGTTAGTTCAATCTACAGCACTGTATAACGAAAAGAACCATCTCCAGTCTGCAGCTTTAGAGTAAAAATTTTGAAAGTTCTTGGTTACAGTTTAAGAAACACATTGTGTATTGTGGTCTAGCATGTCCACCTGTGTTTTCAAAACAAATGTTTTACAATACAATGCTGACCTAAGGGGGATACATTCTGATCTTTTCTACTGTATTCTATTTGAAAAAGAAAAATGCTGCTTGCAATGTACCAAATTGTTTTCACAATTTACTTAAACTTCAATGACCCCAGAGTGTGAAGGGAGGGTAGTTCTGTACCCTTCAAGCAATAAACACTGACTTTATACTTGAAACCCACTTCATTATTTTAATAATAAAACCTGTGTTTTAGTAAAACAAAATACTGTTCTTACTAATTTAGCAAAAGTACTGTACTATTTAAATTATTTTTTAGAGGCCTTTCAGTACTAATGGTTGTAACAACGACTAGAACTACTGAGTTTACTCATTCCATATGATAAGTAAAGACTTTTATTTAATAAATCTAATCATTAAATGTGCATGTCAAGAAACTCATTGCAGGATGGCACCACTGGAACATCAGAACTCTCTCATAACATCTGAGCTTCACTATATCAGGCCCCATGCTAACATACTCTTTAGACATTATTTTATTGAATCTTCACCCCTACCCAACATAGCTGAAGAAACCAGTGCTTAGCTGTAGTACATGACTTGACCAAGGTCACAGGCCATCATGTGACAAAGCTGAGATCTGAGGCAATCTGCCTTGAAGTCCACACTGCATTCTATGCTGCAGCCATATATCTGTACCAAGGTCTACCCAAATTAGGGCGCTATGGTAGATGGGTACAGTTTTCTATAGTAAACACTTTTTAATAAATTCTCTAAAATCGAATTATCTTTTACAGGGAGGATTCTGTTACTTTGCCATCAAATATGTAGATACATATTTTTTCTTTTTATTTGGCTCAATAAAGATCATACCTTATTAAAAACATCCTTGCTAATGGCATCCACATTCCACAGACACATTCTCTCTCTCTGCACTAGAGCTTCTTCCTTCTGCCGCCATTCTTCTTCCCGCTGCCTCAGTTCTGATACTGCTGTTTGTGCTTTGGCATATTCCTGATCCAACGACTCAGAGTTATGCAGTGCTAAACTACCAAGTTTCTGCTGCGCTTCGGCAAGATTCCATTTACATTCCACAGAACTCTTCACAAACTCTGTCTGCTTTTGGCAAGCCAGCTCAATTTCATGGCTATACATCTGGATGAAAAAATAATACTCGTTAAGAAATGAAGAAGTCAACAAATATGTTTTTGAAGCACACATCAATTTTTTTTTCAGTACTTGGGACTAAGCCAGGTCTTCTGAACAGAACTACATCCCCAGCCCTTCTTTTTATTTTTTATTACAAGACAGTGTCTTGCAAAATTGCCCGGGCTAGGCTTGGACTTGTAATCTACCTGCTTCAGCTTCCCAGAGTGCGAGAACCAACATTTTTTTATAAACTCAAAGAATTTCTGTACATTTTTAGAATGCAGTGTATCCTGTATTCTCCTGTGTCATTACATTTTTATATTCTAAACCTTATTTATTTCATCAACAAGACTCCAAAGTATCTTTGTTAATCTACAGCTCTCCCTCAGCAATTAACAACACTATAAAGCCTGGCAACTATCAGAGTGATTTGCATTTAGTTGGAAATTCAACAAGTGTATGATTTATATTCTTTATAAACATAAACCAGCACAAAGAAAATGAAGCATAAGACTAGTTCATCAATTCATTTATACTTGAATGGACATACCTTGAGGATATCCTCATAAGTGAAATAAATAGGTCACAGATAGGTAAATATCGCATCTTTTCTCTGGTATGAAAAAATAAAGAATGTAAATGAGTTCTAGAATTGTATGTTATATATTGTGAAACAAAAAATACTCAAAGTATAATAGGGGGAAGGGGGGAAAATAATGAGATTATAACAAAAAAGAAAGGAAACAAATTGTATGTATATAGAGGGGTGGAAGGGTGGGTAGGACTATGGGAAAAAATGAGAATTAAGTTGTATCTTATACTGGTACAAATCCCCATTGTGGAGTGCAATTATGATGTGTATATGTAATGTACCAATAAAGATTTCAATTAAAAAAAAAAAAAAAGGCTAGTGCATCACCTCCATGCATCACGTGCTGAGGATCAGGCCTTCAGAGTTTTGTTCTGCAAGTGATTCATGCTGCAAAGAACCTCCTTTTATTTTGGTTTCTGTTTCCTTTCTGTATCATCCCAATCCTCGGTAATTTGAGTTCTTACTAGAAACTTCTATTTATAATAGACTATGTCAGATTGATATCCTTTAACAATACTAATCAAAATAGGCAGTTATTTATATTAAAAAATGCCAACTATTTCTACCCTGACTTTCTTCTCCCCTCAGCAGTAGTAATTTATGACTATATTAATTACTATGCACAAGTAATTACTATACATAAGCATAAGCGTTTAATTATTTATATTCTTGGCTCTATAAAATAAAAGCTAAAGGTATGTTCTTTATGACTTCTTGCCCAAATGTAGAACAACTTCAGACTAACTTCCTGGATAATTCTCTCCCCAATCTGTTCTCATATCTGCCTCACTATTCACGCCCTTTTAATTTTACACCTAAATTATCTAAATAACCTGCCTTGTCCTACTCCATTCTCCTTCACTACACTTCAATGTGGCACTGTTTCCTTTAACAACTCCTATCTCTAGTCCAAATTCTGACATCCCTTAAGCTTTTTCTTCCCAGCCAAGTAATGCATATTTCTATAGTGGAGATTTTCACATGTTATATACTATGATACTTGATTTTTAACCATCAGGATTTTTTTTTTTTTTTTGGTGGTGGTGGTACAGGAGATTGAACCCAGAGCCTGTGCCCTGAACTATAGTCTCAGCCTTAGTTTTTACTTTGAGATGGGATCTCCTTAAGCCACTAAATCGCCCCTCCCAGAGTGATGGAATTATAGGCATCCACCATTATGCCCAGCTAACTATCAAATTCTTGAGGGGTTAGAATTTAATAAACATTCCATGAAGAAATCTTTTTTTTTTTCCTGAACAGAATGGTGGTGGTAAAGAATTCTGAGGCAAGTGCCAAGCAAGGCCCCTATGTGTTGGCCATACGTTCTGGCAAATTCTAGGTTTCTATTGGGGCACCATTACTAGTCTGATACTTTATTTACTCAATCAGCAGGTTCAGAGCCTAGGTACCTGTCAGTCCCTAAGTAACCAAGTAAAACACTGATTTTTGCTTTCTATTATTTTAGAATAGGATCAAGAGTAGCTGTAGACTATGTTTAAACATGGGGTTAGGAAAAAACAATGAAGCAGCAACTTAATTTATAAAAAAAGACAAAGCTATACCCAAAAAAAAGGCAACATGGATGAATGGAGTATCTTATGTGGAAACAAAAATTTACTTCTCAAATTAAAAAAAATTCTCAAAATGATTTTATTTAAATCATTAATATGGTAGTGTGTGGAACATGATTTTATTTAAATCACTAAGACCATGAGAAAACTTATGTGTATTTGACTGATTCAATAAAACAAAATTAAGTTTTACTTTAATTCACGAATATAACAAAGTTTTAGAGGGTCATAATTATATTTTAATGACAAATTCTGAAAAGGAGCTGTTAACATTAAGGACTACAAATGTAATTTTACATCAAATTCCCAAAATGGATCTCTATAGTCCAACCTATCTTGGTAGTTATATCTCAGAACCAATCACTTACTACATTAAGATGTATAGATTCGCTTACACTTGACAAAAACTACAGCAAAGCTTAACCCCCCCCCCAAAAAAAAAACCAGCAACAACAACAAGAAAAGATCTATAGCTGAGTATGGAGGCACACGCCTACAATCCCAGCACTCTGAGAGGCCAGGGAGGAAGATTCCAAGTTCCAACCTAGGATAAGCAACATAACAAGGTCTGTTTCAAAATAAAATATTTTTTTTTAATAAGGGTGGAGATGTAGCTCAGGGTGAAGGCCCTGGGTTCAATCTCCAGTCCTTGGGAAAATAAATTTTAAAATGAGTTTTAAATGTCTATTGATTAGGTTAAATACTTTACTCCTGAGATTTCAATCCAAAAGTTTAAATCCTAAAGCCAACAAGGTAAGTAAGTTTGCCAAAACTCATGAACTTCAAATTAAAATTTTAACTCCATTTAAGGGTAGTTTCAGCCAAATAAAGTTTTACAGTACTTCTCAGAATGGACAGCGCAGTGGGTGCGGAAAAATACTTGTCTAGCTGCTATAAGTTCTAGTTTTGATCCTGTCACTCAAAATGTCCAGCAAATCACTTTTCCTTATAGAAATAAGCCTATTCACATCTAAAATCCCTTTTACCCAAACAAGTCTATGAGTGCACAGTTAAAAAAATTAATACACAGATGGGCTGGGGATTAGCTCAGTGGTTCCGGCGCCTGTCCTGCAAGCGCGAGGGCCTGGGTGTTCAATCCCTGGTAACTACACACAACAAGGCTCGGCGTGGAGACTCATGCCCAGCAGCAATCAGTACCAGATACCACAGTACCCGGCGTGGTGGCTCACGCTTGTAATCCCAGCACACTGGAAGCAGAGGCGGAGGATTGCTGTGAGTTCAAGGCTGAGCTCAAGGCCAGCCTGAATTACAAAAGAGAGATTGTCTCAAAAAAACCCAAAAAACCAAAAAACCAACCAAACAAACAAAAAAAAAAAACTGATACACTAACATTTTAAATTTATCTGAGCTTCTTTTTGTATTTCAACCACAATGCACTGAAACTGTCGTGGCCTTTTCTTTCCCTACAGAAGCCTTCAAAATTGACAAGAGCAACTGCTGTTCATTCTTTCTCTGTATAGCAGTATGTGTTCTTATTTTATGTGAAGATGACACTAGCAATCCATAATTAGTGGGTGACTACTGATCCATCAACTCTCACTCTGCCTTACTTTCCCATTAACTGGCTGGCTCAAGTATAATCTGGTTATGAAACAGCATTTTTTTTTTTCCTGTTAGGCCACCTAACTCCGCTAGTTGGACACAAACTGGCAATCAATTTAAACCACTCACTCCATTAACATCTAGCAAAATGGGTTTTAAGAAAAATTCTATGATTACATTCTTATTAGGTCCCGTTTTTACACAAAAGCCTCGCAGGCAAACATGGAGCCCGTGATTCTGTAGTACAATTCAAAACACACTCGGGTTTGGGAAAAAATATCAGGATAAGGTGATGTGAGTACGTAAGCACACTCTAGGAGAAAAATCCTAAGTGATAAATCATATTTGAGTAAGTTTCCGAGGCAGGAAAGCCTGGTTGAAAACCACAGCATCAGGGAAGAGGTATGAAAATAACGTATTCGTGTCTCTATGTTTTAACTGGGCAATGACACGAAGCAAAACTAAAAACAGATCAGTAAAGATGGTCACACGAATGAGGAATATAGGCCAGCATCAAAAGCTAAGTTTACAGACTTTGCTCAGAATTCAACGTGCACGAAAGAGGATTCAATGTAACGTTACGATACAATCGCTCCCAGTTCCTATCAATTGCACAAGTGAGATGCATAAGAGGACAAAGGGTCAATATTATACAGCAAGAGCCGCCTCAAATCTGAGCGCCGTCAGGAAGGAGTTGGAAGAAACGTCTTCTACGGGTGAGGAAGAAGCATCGAAGGTGAAAGGAAGAAAAATAAAATGTGTGTGGAGCCTAGGAATAAATATAAAGCACCTCTTCTCCCGAACATGCTACAACAGGGGTGGGATGCCATCCAGGTTGGGGTGGGCGCACAACTGGGCAGAGAAGCGAGTAGGGGAGGCTCGGCCCTCTCGGGGCCGGGCGACAGCATCGCCCCATTTCCCCGCAGAGCGCGAGCCCGTCTCACCTGCGCGTCACCGCCCGGCAGCGGCGGGCAGCGGGGAGAACCGGGGGACACGTCCAAGTCACTCTCTTCCTCAGCCTCACCCTCCGTTCGAGGGAGGCTCCAAGGTCCCGGCGGGGGCCACGGTTGCTCCATGTCCCGCTGGCCCTACCCCTACAAACGCCACTGCCGAAAGACTTAAGAGTGAACACAACCCGCTGCACGAACTCGGAGATTTAGCCGGCCGGGGCCGTTACCCAGAATCCCTGACCGCGACGCCGACGCACAACTCGCACGGCCCTAGGTCGCGCCACCAGCACACGCCGGAAGAAGATATTCGACTCGCGCGTCACTTCCGACTGGGGCGTGGCCAGGGGGGAGTGAGTCGGGGGCCGAGTCTAAACTGACTGGTTCTAGAACTTTACTGGTTGAAATTGACGGTCTCTCAATTCCGAGAGTGCCGTCGCTTTAGCATTATTGGGGTTGGTGAGACGTTTGCTAGGTAGGCCAGATACTATCTCCTATTCTCTGCTGCGTAAACAATGGGTCCTGACGGCCGAGAGGCACTGACCATGTCTACTTTGTATGTTTAAAACTGCTTCATTTCTGTACAGCTGATGTGTAAACCAACGCTGTAGGTCTCGGGCGAGATTGGAGGGTAAAATTTTTAAAAAACAGAGCCAGTTTTTATCTCATGTCCAATTAGGGACAACAAGCAAGCTGTGCAAAACTTGGCTAAAATGAGGATACCAGATAGAGCGAAAAGGGCTACAAAATGTTAGGACAAGTACGGGTAAAACGTAGGAATAGGAGGCCTTCTTGTAGTCTTCCATTAATCTCTACTGCTAAAGATCTGCCCTGGTATTTCAATTTTTTTTGAGAAGAGACCCTACTCTTACTCTGAGGTAACACATTTCCTACTTGTAATTAGAGACCCAGATAAGAACAATGAAACATCACTCCGTCAATTAATTTTTGGAATTGATTAGTAGCAAGCGTTAGCCAAGATTTTAGGAAATATGTTTGGGGCAAATGTTATTTGTATAATCATTCGGGAAGCTTAAATGCATCAATTCAGTATGCTTACTACGAAGAAATTATTTAAATTACTTTGCACCAGAACCCAAAGATTTGTCTACAAAAATGTTTTGCTTTGGTAAGAAAAAGCAATTTATCCACAAACGAGGAGCTAAAATATATTATTGCATGTTAATACAATGGAGTATTAGGCTTTAAAAAGATCTAATTGTGCATATACAGAAACTCGAAAATGCATTGAATTAAAAATGTTGCAGAATTATATGTTTATATATAAATGTGGAAAAGAAAGAGATTGGTCTTAACCTGTATGAAAACAAGTTTGTGTGTATATTTCTGTAGACTTCCCAGAGGGTATTAAAAAAGAAAAGATTACCTCCTCTGTTGGTCACAGCTGGAAAGGAAAGTTTCTGAGAATCTTTGTTTTCCACAATTAGCTTTCCTCTACTGTGCTGACTGAATACTTTCTAAAAATATGTAACTTACAGTTAAATCTTTAAAATTTGAGAAGCACTGCCGTTCCACTTTAGGGGTGAAAGCCAATGAAGAAAACGAAAGGGAAAAGAAAAGCCTGGCATGGTGTCACACACTTTAATCCCAACATTCTTGGAGGCGGGAGGCAAGAGGATGGCAAATTTGAGCCCAGACTGGGCAGTTTCGGGACTTGGACCTTATCTGAAACAAGGATGGCTAGCAGTGCGTGGAATAAAGCAAATTAGTTCTACATATTACATCCAAAGCTGGTGGTGTTGGTGATCCTAATGGTTTTCTTCCCTTTATTGAGTCTCTTAGCCTTCTAGATAACATCTAATTTTAGAATTTCTCCGATTTTGGTAAGTGGAATCTCTGTTCCTGTGGCTTAAAATCTACCTGTAGACTGACATTTCCCAAATTGAAATCCAAGCCCTGCACCTCCCTGATGCATTTAGGGAGTATTCATATTCATGTTTACCTGATGAATTTACATCTCTATTTGAATGGCTCATGCACATTGAAACTGTAACACATCCAAAAAAGAATTCTTGAGTCCCTCCTTCCCCCAGGCCTCCTCTGTCTGTTCTTCCTGTCAATATATGGCACCACTATCAAGTATAGAACCTAGAGATGACCAATTTCAAGAGAGGAAGAACAACATATATCTGCGCAAAGTTCTCTGCAAGAGAATTCTGGAGCACGCCAGTGAACTGACAGGTGAGACACCACAAGAACCTCCTAAGCGGCAGACTGGTGAGATGTTTCTTCAGCCATCCATGCATGTGTTCCATTCCTGCTCCTGAAAAATCTTCAGACAGTTTGAGACATGCCTCTACCATGTCAGTTATATGTGTTCAATGCAAATAACTACAGCCCCTGCTGTAGAACAGTCTTAATTCATTGGATATTTATTTTCTGTTTTACAAAAAGGATGAAGCTATGTGGTCCCAAGATAGACTGAGCATTTTGCCAATTTTATCAATGACTCATTTCTATCCTTACCACAGTTGTAAGTACGTTGATTTTCATCTTCAGGCTAGTTATGTCACGTTTACAGAAGAGCTGCCACTGCTATGGACTTCGTTTCTTTTTTGTTCTTTTCCTTTATTCTTTTATGAAAAAAATAAAAGAAAATTTATAAGCAAAATAATAGGATAACATGGCTAATATACTGTATTGTTATCTTCAAAGTAGTTATTCAGAGTACCAGATATTGACAAAAAAAATTCTCTCACAAAGAGCAAACTGGTATTAGCGTAAAAGTTTCTTTTCAGTGAAATAAGAGACTCTAGTAGTATAAATTAGCATACATATAAAATATTTTTAAGTAATAGAACAGATAATTTGAGAATGAAATCTCCCCACTTTGTATTTATATCTTCCATTTTATACTCTTGTGTATATAGACTTTTTTGTATAAGAAAAGCTGTGCAAATTTAAGCTTGTATGTCTTATTTCACTTAATGTTATATTATGAATATTATATATATATGAATATATATATATGAATATTATATGAATTATTATATGAATATTATATATATTTACCTAGAAATTCTTCACTTTTATCTTTATGGCAGAGTACTACTCCATTGTGTCTAAATACCACATTTCCTGTATCTATTTGTCTGGTGATGGACATATATGCTATTTCCAAGATCTGGCTAGTATAAATTGTGCTGTTTTAAGCGTGAGTATGCATGTGTACCTGCAATAAAATATTTTTCCCTTTTGGGAAGATACTTAGAAGGGGAACAGCTGGGTCAAATAGGATTTCTATTTCTAATTTTTTTTTTTTGGATCTCCATACTAATTTCCATAGCAGCTATAATAGTTTATATTCCTACCAACAATGTAGAAGAGTTTCTTTTCCCCCACATCCTTGCCAACATTTGTTATTATTAGATTTTTGATGATAGCTATTCTTTCTGGAATAAGATATTATCTAGAAGTTGTTTTAATTTGCATTTCTCTAACTGCCAGAGACACTGAACATCTTTTCATATACTATACTTATTGGCCATTTGTACTTCCTGTCAAAGTGACTTTTCATTTTGGTCACCCACTTTTTTATTGGGGCTTTTATTTGGATAAATCTAGGGGTTTTTTTTTTGAGTTCTTAATATATTCTACATGTTAGCTTTCTGTTTGAGGAATAGCTGGAAAAAATATATTTCTCACTTGATAGGTTGTTTTTTTTACTCTGTTGGTTGTTTCCTTTGCTGTGCAGAAGCTTTTAAATTTGATATGATTCCACCGAACCTGAAACTATATTATAAAGCCAGTGATATAAACTGCAACTCTTACCGTCAGAGTAACAGACCCGAGGGTCAGTGGAGTATATTAGAAGATCCAGAAACTACTCCAGATACACTGAGCCACCTCATCTTTGACAAAGGAGCTAAAAATCTTCAATGGAGGAAAGATAGCCTCTTTAACAAATGGTGCTGGAAAACCTGGGCTTCAACTTGCCACAGACTAAAGTTAGACCTATCTCTTTCACTGTGTACCAAGCTAAAATCAAAGTGGGTAAGAGACCTAAATATTAAAACAGACACACTAAACCTGCTGCAAAACAGGTTAGGTAAAAATCTTAAAGAATTGGCTTAGGGAAAGACTTCCTGACAAAACCTCTGTAGCACGAGAATTGGCAGAAGAAATCAACAAATGAGATCTCATTCTATTAGAAAGCTTCTGCACAGCAAAGGAAACCACTAACAGAGCAAAAAGGCAACCAACAATCTGGGAAAGAATCTTTACCAGCTGTTTCTCAGACAAAGGGCTGCTATCTAGAATATATGAAGAACTTAAAAAATTAGCCCACCCAAATTTAAAGACTCAATTCAAAAATGGGCATCTGGGGCCGGGGAGTTAGCTCAGTGGTTCCGGCGCCTGTCTTGCAAGCGCAAGGACCCGGGTTCAATTCCCCGTTAACCACATAACAATACTGGGTGTGGAGACCCACACCCAGCAGCAACCAGTACCACATACCACAGTGCCGGGCGTGGTGGCTCACGCCTGTAATCCCAGCACTCGGGAGGCAGAGGCAGGAGGATTGTGATGTGAGTTGGAGGCTGAGCTCAGGGCCAGCCTGAACCACAAAGCAAGACCCTGTCTCCAA